>JXCR01137484.1:0-30597 GCA_002079205.1 Phalaenopsis hybrid cultivar | reverse complement strand
CCCCCCCCCCCCCCCCCCTCTAAGTTTTTATTGAGTCTGAATAAATGAGAAGGTATTTTCAATCCAATACTAATTTTTATATGCAAGTCTAATAAAGTTTTTCTTATGTTCGATACCCTATAGAAAGAAGGTTTCTCAAACCATTTTCCGATACTAAATACCACATTTTTTTTTTGAAAGAGCTAGCAATGTCAATCGGGGTTGGAGAGAGATATATAACAAGAGACATTCATCCTTATGTGGATTCCGTGAAAGGGCATTTGACGTTTGGAAGAAAAAATGTGTCATTCGGTGGGGTATGCACATTTATTTGTTTCACAAACATGTGCAAATTGTGGTCTCCCCAATGGCTCTCTATGACTACATTCAACGGTATCCTTAAAGAAATGATACTAACTTTAATAGGGCTGATGCATTCACAATTATTTGTTGAATCATATGAATATTGTTTAGGATAATCTTTATCATAAGTTGAAAGTGATTTTCTTGAAACTTGCAGCCAGGATGGGGAAGATATAGAGGAGATGATAGAGTTTGAGAGCAAATTATGGATGCCATAGTTGGTGGTTAAATAGAGCAAATTATGAATGCTAGCTTTGATACTTTTTTTGCAACGTGTTGTGCAAACATTTATTGTTTATTGTGTTGTTGGTTTATTTATCGATGCACATTTTGAATTGCAAAGTAGGGCATCTTCTATTTACAGTTCGTTTGCATGTATTTCACCTCACTTGGATGGCCTGTGAGTCAATTATGGGCATAATATGTAATGTAACTTTTTATTGATTGTTTTATTTTTGGGTTTGGTGGTCTATGCCGAGATATAAATTTTTATGGGTTCTTCGGGATGACCTATATGCTGCTATTGGTTCTCGACATGTATGCAATTGTTGTGAAGGCAACCAATTACCTCTCTTTCTTCATTCGTATGATTGTTGAGGCTCTTTGGAAGACCTTTGAGGTGATATGTATATGTGACACATACGAGCTCGGTATTATATGGTTTATATGGAACCAAGAAACGTATTTTTATAAGATCTACTGCCATCTTATGGTGACCGGTTCGTTGATTTATACTTCTTTCTTTGAGACCTCACAGTTTCATAAAGGTTTTAGTATTTGCACTATTCTTTATCACTAATGTTACATAAATGGATTTGTGTTTTGTTGATAAAGACCATCAGATAACTTGAGCTCAAGGACTTCCAGCACCTCCAGAGCATTGTATTTTTACTGTGGACTACAATATTCCTTGCTTACTTCGCGACAACAACATAGCTATGGGAAACAATTTTACTTATTTAAGTTGTGACTTCTTTAAGTGGGTGAATGGATTTGAGGATTTCAACGCAGATAGTGATTAGTTGATGAGAGCTTTGTTGGAGGACGAATTATCATAACATTAACCAAGTGTATTTTAAAAGTAATATTATATATTATTAATTGTTATTTTAGTAGTCATTTTCTTAATTTTGATTATCATATCACTCACTCTTTGGTGAAGTGCTTGTTTTTATTTTGCAACATTCAAATTAGATATTTACTTTCAAGTATAAAATATGTTAGCAAGATTAGTTCTGTCAAAAATAACACTATATTACAGGGGCAGAAATGTCATTTGTTCGGATACAGATGCAACACACTTATTGTAAAACTTCAAAAAATAAGCAAACAACCCAACTCGTCCGTAATAGTTGTTGCACAACATATTGGAACAATTGTTGCATAACAGCTTCTTGCCATAGAAAATGTACAATAACTTTTTAATAGGCTACAGTTTCTCCTAGCACACTATCTCCCCTTGCCCAAACCACCATAAATTCTATGAAAGGCCGCTATACACCAGCCTAGTCTAAAAGAACTGTCCAAAAATGGTGCTCTAAAGTAGTCCATGTCACGCCTATGTGGCGCCAGTTTGACATTGTTGCCATGTTTAAAGGACAGGAACATCAGAATTCTGGTGTTCGAATATTGGTGGACTTTTAAAATATATTTGGCACTAAGAAAAAAAAAATCTAATTTTAGTTGAGGAAGATACAAGCCATGTGCTTTTAGAATTTTTTTTTTTTTTTTGTGAAACCTCCCAGTTAAGTTCAACTAAAATAACATTTTAGGCGGGGCATTTATATACATATCACAGTTTTTTAGTATTTACATTTATAACACCTAAATTTTAGTTGCTTATTTTTATATCATCCAGCTCTTTCATTACATAAGGTGGCATCTAAGTAAAAATTAGAGTTTAAGAATTGGGCATACAAATACATTACAATTGAATAGTATATATATAAATCTCAAAGAATTTAATCATAAATAAATCACTTTTTGATATTTGTGCTCTTAATTTTGTAAAAATCAGTTAATGCTCCACCAAAACCTCCCCGAGGCATTAAAGACCACATTAATTTCTTTCTTTTAAGTGTTGGTAACAAGTATGATAAAGTGCATTCATTGAAGCTGTTGTCAAATGTACTTGCCAATTAGCACATCAGAGACCTACATTTAATTCCACGGCATATATATATATATATATATATATATATATATATAGGGCATGCTAGAAAGTTCCACAAAGTCATTATTTAGCATCATAATATTGTGGAAATACCTCTTAACCATTTATGTAGAAAACTCTTGATAAAGAAAAATGTAGGGGATCCAGCTCCCTTGAATTGTTCACCGTGTAACTGCGAGGTTTACTATTATGCAAAATTAGGAAAAAAAGAGTCACAAAATTATGTAAGAATAGTTCATCATTAATAGTTATAATCTAGTTGTAATGAATGTAGTTCTCGGCGATAACAGATTTAATTGCTATGAAAGCAATAGTTTGTTGTGAATATTGTAGATGATAGTTATAGTGTCAGCTTGTCGTATAGTCCTTAGTTGCAAGTCATGTAAGTATTTGCCATGTGGGCCACTTATGGTTTCTTTAAGAGAAATGATTATCGAGAGAGGTTGTAGTATAGTGTTGCAAGAGCTCTGAGTCACAAGTCATAGTTGGTCACATAGGTCGTAGTGCGTGAGCTATAATAATGTTCGTAGGCCGTAGAGGCTAGAATTAGGAGCTAAATTATCTATGAGCCACATAGGTTGTAGTTTGTTATATTTGTCGTAGTGTAAAGCTGTAAAATGTTTGTAAGTTGTATAAGTCGGAGCTAGAGGATGCATGAAATGTGATAACATCTATAGGGTGTAAAGGTCAAAGTAATGAGCTGCATGAATTATGATAACGTCCATTAGTCCTCAAAACTAGAGTTGAAAGCTCCATGAGCACTGATAATATTTGTAGGTTAAAGAGACTAGATTTAGAAGCTGCATGAAGCATGATAATGTCCATAGGCCATAAAGGTTCGAGTTTTGAGCAGCATGAACTATAAAAGAGTTCACAGACCGCATATGCCCGAAATAAGAGTTAGATGAGCTGAGATAGTGTTTATAGGTTGCAGAGTGTGAAGATGGAGGATGCATGAGTAAAGGTAACATTCATTGTCCATAGTGGCCAGAGTATGGAGTTGCATGAGCTGGGATAACATTTATAGGACTAAAAGACTAGAGTTGGAGCTGCTTGGACCGCAATAACATCTGTAGGACATAGAGGCTAGGTTGGTAGTTGCGTGAGTTGTGATAACATCCATATATCATAGAGGGTGAAGTTTGTAGTTACATGCACTGAGATTGTGTTTGTAGGCTGTGGAGCTCAAAATTGAGAGATGCACGAACTATGCTAACATTTGTAAGATGTAAATGTTAGAGCTAGGAGCCGCATTAGATAACATAAGATTCAAAGATCACAAAGGAGGGAGTTGGGAGGTGTGTAAGGCAACATTGTACAAAGTTTGTAGAGGCTTGAGTTGGGAGTCAGATGAGTTTTGATTGCATTTTTAGGGTGCATAGGCTAGAGTTGGCAGATGAATGAGTTGTGATAACTTCCTTAAGCCGCAAAGGCTAGAGTTGAGGGTTGCATGAGCTATGATAACGTTCGTACGCCTATCAAGTTGGAGTTGGGATCTGCATGAGCTGTGATAACATCCAAAAGAAATAGATGCAAATTTTTGATTTGCATGACCTAAGATAACACTTATATGCCATAGAGGATGCAGTTGGGAGCTGTATTAGCTGAGATAACATTTGCCTATAATAGAGATTGGAGTTGGGATCTACATGAGCTAAGATAACATCTAAAGATTGTAGAGGCTGGAGTTGAGAGCTGCATGAGTTGTTATAAAGCTTGCAGGCCATAAAGGTGGGAGTTGAGAGTTGTGTGAATTAATGACTACATAAGCTATAACTATCCACATATGTTGTTCTTGTAAGCCGCAATAACATCCGTAGGTTGTAGAAGCTAAATTTGAGGGCTACACCTGCAATGATATTGTCTGTAGGCCACAAAGGCCCGAGATAAGAGGTGAATGGGCCATGAGTCACATAGGCTATTGTTGGTCACATGGGTCGTATTAGTGTCTGTTGGCCACCGAGGCAGTAATAAGAAGTTGCATTTGTAATGAACCACGTAGGCTATAGCCCAAAGTGGGGAGTTGTCATGAGAGAACTTCATATGCCTAGAGTCGTTTAGAGTATGTGGGGTGCTTCGTTACACCATCTTTGGAATGTGTTGTTTCACCTTCTTAAGGGTTTAATATTATACCATCTTTAAAGTGCATTGTTGCACCATTTTCAGGGTGCATTATTGCATGAACTTTGGGGTGTATTGTTGCGCCATGTTCATAATGAGTAATAGCTCCATCAGAAGCTTTGTTGTTTTACAATGTAGGTTGGGATGTTGCAACACACACTATAATTACGAAAGGGACTTCATTTTGAGGAGAAAGTGGAAGTTGATGGTGGTCGACGACGAGTAGTGAGCGGTGGTTGCGATTGATCAGTGACTACATGACCACGTAGTGTTCACTAGATCTTCAGTGTAGAACACGGGAGAGGGGCTACTCCTCCATCCTCCGATCTTTGTCTAGTTTAAGGACTAGCTCTCATTTTCCTTTCATGAAGGGGTTAGGGCTTTATTTATAGAGTATAAGAGAGGCCTCCCTAAAATTAAGGAAGGAATTCACACCAATCTATTGGACGGCTGCCCCTCCCCTCCTTTGGGTAGGATTAAGACCAAGTTTGATGGTGTTTTACATTCCAACAACCTTGTTGGTGTGGGTCTTATCATTCTGGATGAAACAAGGAAGGTGGTTTGTACAACTGGCCAACTGGTGATCCATTGGGACAATTAACGGGTTGAGCTTAGAACAGTTCTCTTCCTCCATCAACATTTACAAACTTGGTTGTATGAAACAAAGGGGAAATCGTTGAGGGAGACAACAAAGCCATGATTGATGCTTTTCAGGAGAAATCGAGGACCATGGCTTGACAACAGCAAATGGTCAACTGTTCAGATATAGCTTTTTTTTATTATTTCAAGCATGTGCTTTTCTATTTTATTTGTAGAAAATGTAGCAAAGCAACCAATTTTTATGCCCGGCTAGCTTTGTATAGGTATTTTGTTTGGGATCCTAAAGCATGTGACCCTATTTTTTTGTGTGGTATTGAATGATGTCAACCATATTGCACCTTTTGTGTAGCTTTTTTTCTCTCTTTTGTTTTCGTTTATTTTATTTTAATGCAAAATACACACCTTTTAGGGAGAGGTTCTCTTGATCATACAATATTCTTTAGACATGTAAAAGTCTTAATGATGTTATAATTGAATATGATCTAACTAGACTCGTTAGATTTGTCTTTTTGAGTCATTAAATTGAATATGACCTAACTAGTCTTGTTTGAATGTATTTGACCTTCAAATTATGCACGTGAATCATTAAAAAATAATTTAATGATTTATTTTGGGCTTGATTTGATTTAGATTGGACCGATCTACACACTATTGGGTCTCTCTTGTCAAGTCAGTTAATTTCACGCTATTTTTGTAAAAATCAGAGTTCTATAAAATATTTAATTTGAGTTTAAACATGTTTTGCTCTATAAATTATCTCCAGATTTGCGCCATATGTTTAGATTGTGTGTGTTGTCTTTTGTAGCATATGTTCCCAACTGCAGGCAAATGAGTAAATGCGATGCCTGCTAGTCCGGGAAGTTGCTTTCAAATGTCTAGTTGAAACATCATAATACAACAAACACAAGTTCGCGGCAAATGAGGCAAATGAGTAGTAAATGCTCTCCTACTCTAGTTCGGGAAGTTGCGCAGAAATATTTAGTGGAAACATCATAATACCACAAACCCTCGCTTCCAAGAACATTAAATGTTCGAGAAAGACTCCCTGATACGTTCCATTAATTCTTTCAAATTAATATGAAAGCAAATTTTGGATTAAAAAAAAATTCAAAGTTATGAACTTTAATTTGTGATGTTTATAATATGCAAGCTGAAATACAGCCGAGAGTTATATTGATCTGCATTTATTGCTTTCTTAATTGATGCAACATCTCGCTTTAAGAAAATTGGCAGTTGAAAAGAAATAAATGCAAAGAGAGGAGGGCGAAATGCTTTTTCTTCACAGCCCAAAAAGCTTCCTTTAGATGTGTTCAAGTAGAAAGTCAGATTATATTCTCTGTTACAATACAATAATGTAGCTTTATATGGTTAGCTGAGATTTGTAAGATGGTTACAGTTCCGCGGTTGTAAATCTTTTGATAAAATATTAAGGCTCCTCCAACTATAGCAGGTTGACAGTACCTGTTCTCATTGCTCATCTAGTTCATGGATGACGTGCCAACTTGTCATATTGTAGTCAAGCAAACATTAGGGAGAACTTAGTAAAATTTTTTCCTGGTAAATTCTAGTGTTAATATAGCATACTTATACTATTTTTTTGGACTGAATTTAGGAGCTGTTTGGGGCAGCTGCAGCTTTTCTAGCTTATCTTGATAAACAGCTTATCCTGTCAATCTACTGATAAACAGCTTTTCCTGATAAGTAACTTATCATGATAAGCTGACTAGCTGCTTTGTTTATGCCTTTGGAAAACAGCTGGTTTGCAGTTATTTCTGAATAAATGACCATTCTACCCCTGATCTGGATAAATTGTTTAGGTGTTTGTTTTACGCGTTTGGAAAACAACTTATATGCCACATTTTATGGATAAATGAATGTTTTGGCACTTAGTAGTGTTTATGTTTATACCAGAACTGTAACGGCTATACATTTGACAATTGTGAAAAAAAATCACTTCATAACATTACAACATTATGATATACACCTCACTTAAAAGTGAGTATCAAGTTACATAATAAAAAAAAGTATATTGAAATTACAATTAATAAAAGGATGATAATATTGATTCTAAACAGCAAAAGAAGCATGTCATGAGCAACATTGTCCGGTTGAGACACTATCGAACCCCAAGCAACATTGTCTGGTTGGGAAATCGTCAACCCACCAATGACGTTCTCCGATTGGGATACTGTCAAACCCCGAGCAGCATTGTTCTGTTGAGATATCGTAGAATCGAACGGACTGTCTTCCCACCAAACGAACTTACAGTCGTCTGGTCCTTCTGCCCACCGCAGGAACCTGTAGAACTGCTGCCCGTAGCTATGTGGCATGTGCGACGTGAGTAACAAAGAAGATTGCCCGCAATGGAATAACACTCGCCCTTAGTTCCCCGAGAACCTGTACCCCATCTTCCATTAATTTTTCAAGATGGAACACTTCAGTAAATAAATTAGAACAAACAAACAAAAATGTGGAATCTGAAAATACGAGACAAAAATATGAGTAGAAAAAGTAGGAGAGGATCTCAGTTACCTTTATAATGATTTTACATGCTCTACTAAAACAATAACAAACTGGCCATCCAAAAGAAATCATACGGTCATATGTTTATTCATTGACTTCAAAAACCCACAAAAAAAAAAGATAACATAAAAACCAACAAAACATTTTAATATCATAAAATCAAAAGTGACAATGGAACTAACGATCTAAGAAGGCTACATTAAGTATGCAAAATAACGAATATGTTAGAAAATGTAAACCAACTTGGAGGTGGGTGACGGAAGCATTGTCTATTATTTCTTGTTGCATAAGAGAAAAGATGACTTTCATGGGCACTTCCTACCCATCCAACCATCACAAATGTGAAGCACTTATTGAAGTCACATACGGCCATCACATTTTGGATAGGTGAACCACACCGACCAATGTAAGCTACCTTTTCAAGGCTAGGTAGTCATGCATCCACATGCATACAGTTAATTGCCCTAATGTAGTTCTATATACATGTATTAGAGATGTCAATCCCAACACAATAACTACATTATGAATTAAACGTAATGCACTAACAAAACTCACCTTGAAAAATGGCATGTAACGCGGCTCATTAGAAATTTTTTCTAGAGTTGTACCGAATGATGGATCTTCTAGCTTAATTATGTTTAATGTTAGGCTAACTAGTGCTCTTAGAACTTTGGAGAAGTATCAGCTTATTGTATCTGAGGAATGTTGGAATCGCTCCATGCACTTCTTTGATTGATTCATTTTGAGATAGAATGTACAACGTAATTGCCAACACCTCTCCTATAGTAATTCAGAAAGAACCTCAGTGGTCGTGGTTGCTACGTAGCTCATGAAGGAAATGCAATAAAATAGGTACACTCATGAGAAATAGATTTTTGAAAATCATTGGATGTCCAACGAGCATCTCGCTCACACATTTATCCCCAATAAAAGAGGACGTCATGTGTGGTGTTCGAACAATGATGGAACGGTAGTTTTCTAACAACAAAATTACAATCGCCGCAACCATTCTTTTGCAGCTTTCTCACTATTGATCCATCTTGAATAAATGATTTATTAGGGTAACAAACTATGAATAAACTGCTTATTAAAATAAATGAAAAAACAAATATAATGAAAAGCAAACTTTTTCCACAACATGTACTACTTTAATGACAAAATCTTCCACATATCATTGTCTTGAAAATATTTAAAAAGCAAATATATCCACTACAATCTGAAAATCTTAGAGCCACAAAATAATAAAGACTCATTTGTCAATCGAGAGACGTAAATATTCGACACACAGATTGGGCCACAACCTCTTGAATATCTACATGCTGTTGGATTCCTCGAGGAATTTAACAAATTTTAAATAAAAGGTGGGATCAGCCACAATTTTTGGAGTTCCATCTTAAAATACCATAAAATCATCGATAATGGTGTAAAAATTAGCAGCAGGTTATAGTGCTGCAAATACTTGTATCAGTCTGTCTAACGAACTCTTTAAGAAAACATCTTTATCTTTTGTGCTTTTTTCAATCCTGCTCCTCTTTGATTGGCACATCAACTCGAGCTTCCTCGGGTTTATGTTAGGCCCTTCACCAGAATCTGTAACCTGATCGGGTGGCAAGTCAACTTAATTGCCTACAAACCCTTGCTCAGTTAGGTTGAACACATGTTGACCCATCGTGACAACTCCCTTGAACATTACGTCCAATTTATCTTCCAAGTTTGGGTCAATTCCAAACATCTTAATTTTTTTTTCAGCTGGTACTGCTTGCAACATGGAGGAGGGAGGGGGTGGGGAAGGGGGGCAAATTAGATGGAATGGAACAAAAAATGATAATTAAATGAAGAGTTCTCAGGGATACAATTGTTACCTCTAACTTCTCAGTCCACTATTCCTCTGAAGCATCCATGTTATGCTTGATATGATCCCATCCCAATCTCATGGATCCCTGTTTTGGTTCCTTTCATAACTTCCAGTATTTCTTTAGATGATTTAACTTATTCTTGAATTTTAGCCTATCAAACTATCGCCCTATCATTTCATTAAACTTATTTGAATTATTCCACCACCCTCATTTGTTTAAATAAGTGATAGGTCTATTTACAAGTTCAATCTTCATAATATAGAGATTGTAGAAAATGTTTGTCACATCCTTATCCCACATTATTGACGTAGCCCCTTCTTTGCTCTTAGCCATAGTGAAAAAAATAAAATATATTGATCAATAATCCCACTAGTATTGATGATAAAATAAAAAACCAATAACAACAATAACATAACTTAATAAAGAAAAACATTTGAAGCATAAAACACAAGCCACCATAAACACAATCCACACATCTAAGGCCTGGAGAGCACACCCAAGCCATCGTAAACACCTCACACAGCCACCACACACAAGTACACCTTACATCCACTACCAAATACACCCAAAGTCAAAAGATCAAAACCATGCCACTATAACACAACTCACATCCACCAAACACAAGCACACCGTTGTGCCACCACCATAACCACACACCCAATGCTAGGAGAGCACTCCCAGAACATCATAAAAAACACTCACAATCTCTAAACATCCTCACCTCACATCCACTACCAAACCCACACACCCAATGCTAAGAGAGCACATCAAAGCCATCATAAACACTTATCAAAGCCACCACCCACAAGCAAACTCCACAACCACCACCAACTAACATAACCAAAGCCCGAAGATCACACTCTGCCACCATAAACACCACTCACATCCACCATAAATATCAGCAAACTTTCATAATATGCAAACCTATCCAATAGACAAGCTTTAACTATACATATCTTCATACCTCCATAATGTACAAAATGCATCGAAAATCAAATTAGCTCATTATAAAGATCAAAACCCAATATTCATAATCCCTTTCCAATTCAAGCCTTCATATCATAAGGCATTGATAATCAAAATATCAAGCATAAGGCCTCAAAAAATTTATTCAAATGAAAAGCTAAACTCGATTAAACACCTTGTATTCACATGGAAACCAAATGCATCGACAGTCCCAATTGAAGTTAGTGTAGAGGACCGAGAGACGAGAAGAGTGCATAATACTACACAAATAAAGCTTTGTGACATCTGAATGATAGCGCGTTTTAATTCAAATGTATTAGCTTTCATGACAAAAGTTTGTATACTTCAATGAATTTCATCTACCATAGGGTTAGCATAATCTTTTAATAGTTTTAGTACATTCTCATCAACTTTGATTTTCTAAATTATTATGTTTAGTATTTACCATTTCTTGGAAATTATAAATTTGTTTAGATTTTCTAATTTTTCCATTAATTTTCTCTAACTCAAAATCGTAAGGTGCCAAACCTTCAGATTTTGCACCATACACACCCTTTTTAAATAAAAATATTAAAACAACCAAAACACACCAACTAAAACTGTAAATATACCCTCTTCTTCTTTTTATATTTTAAAATACAAGCATGTAAATAAAAAAAACACTATAATTTTTCTACAATAAAAATTAATATTCTACTACGTCAAAAAGGTTTCATTGCTAAGTTTCCCTGACAATGGCGCCAATAACTTCACCCGACACGCAGATATGCACAATTATTTAACTTCGAAGAGACTACTAAAAGCTTGGCCAATTTATATTTAGCGGCTGATCTTGATTGTTTATATGCAACAACATAACAATGTATTTGATTATATTTTTCACTTATCTTTCCTTACTTTGCAATAGTACCAAAACATGATCCGAGAGAAAATAAGTATTTAACTTTTTAACTTAATATATATTGGGATACTACACAAGTATATGTATAGTTATCAAGTAATATAGAACATTCTGATTAAGCCCTGAATATTGATCCCACGGGGAGAATTCACAATATGCACTTTTAAATAACAAACTTTCTATTTCAAAAAGACAATTACTTAAACTATAGATATTTTCACAATAATTAAAATTCAATTCTTTTTTGTACTTTTGATATTTTGACAAAACATAAACAACTTCTAAATATAACTTGAGTTTATGTAAGAGAAAAGCACTGAAAATGAAATATTTTTATCATGAATCAATATTTAGTAAATATATTGTAGAAGTATTCAAAATGTGTTGTGCTAAATAGGAGCAATATTATTCGTTACCCTTACTAGAGATTCTATAAAGAACTTTAGTTAATTTAAAGTTTGAATAGTTTTGAAGATTGGTTAGGCAGAGAAGATACCAGCTCTCACTCTAGAGTTCCCTCGATTCCCTCTACCTAGGGGCTAACATCTCATATCGGAATCTAAAACAATAAACCAAGTTGGGGGCTTTAGCTTGTCACTCTAAAGTCTTCTATATTTACACCCTTCAAAGATTTGTTCTCTATTTATTTGCACTAAATCATATGAATTACATTCTTATAAATGCAACCTCATGTGATTCTTTCCAATTGTTGACAGAGGCAATACCAGCCCGGTTCTTGCATGTTCTCACAATAAATTTTAATATCTAGATGCATCACATCAAGAAGTAAATGAAGTACATAAAATTAAATCATCACAACTTATTCCAACATTAAAGATTAATACTCTGCACAACTTCCATCCAACACTTTAATTACTTATCAATTTAAAGAGAAGAATATAGAAAACTACTCAGAATCCATGGAGAAATCAAAATGACACTTTAGTTTAAAAGTAGAAGTCACTGTCCAACCAACAAGAATCTCGATTAAAACAAAAATTAGTTCAAAAATAAAGATAAAAACTTATCTCAAATCCTCCACCAAACTCTTGAAGTTGCTTTGAATCTCTTATCTCTTACAACACTCTTAACTCTCACAATAAAACTAAAAACAAAAAGGATAAAGTAAATTTGTCGTGCCTGAAAAATCTCTCCAAGAGTTCCTACACGAACTATTTCAAGAATTTCTCAGGACTCCCCCATTTTTCTCTCAACTTCCTTCTATTATAATTTTCCAAGAGGTGCATTGGCATCTCTTCAAAATTTGTCATGATTCAATGTATTTTCCAAGGGATGCCTCCTTTCACAAATCTTTTAACCATATTTTTGTTTCTAGTTGTCATAACCAACCTCTTTAGCCAATAGTTGTATATAATGTCCCTTCAAAATTTGAAAAAATGAATTGACTCGTCAAATAACTGCCTCTGGCGCCTAAGCATGGGGCCTCTAGCGCTTAGGTGCGGCCTTCTCTATTTCATCGGTGTTTATGCGTCGAAACACTTTTGCACCATTTTTGCATTTTTGTGCCAAATTTGATCCTTTTTCACTCCTTTTAGCATTTTTCATCTTTTTACATGTAACTAAAAGAGAAACACACAATTACCTTCAATTAAAGCGCAATATCTCAAAAAAGGTATAAAAGCGTGTCTAAAAATACTATATATTTTAGGTGTATCAAAATCCCCCAAACTTAAAATATTACTTGTCTTCAAGTGACACTTCAATCTTTAAAAATCATCCCTCAAACTTAAAATGTTACTTGTCCTCAAGTGACACTTCAATCTTTAAAAACTAAATAAGTATAATATGTATATGAGTTTCATTAGGAGTTACTAAAATTTAGATTTAGAAATATAGTAGTCCAATTTTGAAAAATAATTTAGTAAATGAGCTAACTTAATGTTTAGAAATTTTTAATATTAAGAAATACGAAAATATTAGTTCCTATCTAATTCAGAAATATTGTAGATTTTCCAAATATAGAATTTAGTCCTTTTATTATCTCCACTTTAAAAAAAATTGTTAAGAATAATTTTACTTACTGTATTATATTCTTGAGCTTAAGAGTTTCTCAAGTCTTATATTTTAAAAAGATCAAATGTAGAACTAATTTTTGATTAGGCACTAATCCTTAAGCTTTATCTCCCTTATTTTTTTTCTTTTTCTTTTTCAGGCAAGGATTATTGTATCTGGATATGCCTTTAATAATTTTTAATTTCACTTCTCCTTTCCTAAAGCAAAGTTTTGAAATAAATCTTTTACTTATAAATATAAAAATTAAAGCTAACAAAATTTTCAACTTTTTAAAAGGTATAGAAATATGTTCAATCCTAACTAACTAAAACACATAACTCAACTTACAACAACAATTACTACCCTAGAATTTAAAACAAAATATTAACAAAACACAAACATCACAATAACAATTAAACAAAATAAAAAGTTTAACACATCACATAGTCTAAACAAGTACACAAACTCAAATGTCTCAAGTTCACACCACGTAGTCAATCACATATTACAAATATAAAATTAACTTAGTCCTCCTCCTCATCATCTGAATCACCGCTATTCCAGACATCTATAGGTACATAATTATGGTATCTTGAACATGAAGGAAATTCCACTCCTTGGTTACCGCTAATGAGGCTTTCCAAAGATGGTGAAATTTCTCCTCATAATCACCACGCCTTCTAGCATACCCATCAATATGATCTACAAAATTTTCTAAATTTCGTACCTTAACTGCGTTATAATTAATGTTATCCATCGTCCTTTGCAATAATTGATCCTGATTTTTAGTAGAATCACCTCTAGAAAAGTAGATGCTTGCGAGGTAGATGGTCCCGATGTAGAAAAAGCAAAGGTGGATGCAGCAGATGTCGACAATCCATAACTTCTTGAAAATCCTCCACTTCAACCAAAAATAGAGTGCTAAGAATACGATTTCATATTTACAGTTGTAATTGGCTTTAGAGGTAGCAACACTTCTTCCTAGCTATCATACCTCACGCCGGCCTGGTCACACAAAGAAAATATCAAGGAAGCAAATCCCATACCTCCAGTAGTAGCGGCAGTGGAAGAATTGATAATAGTCTGATAAATCAAAGCTCCAATATTGATAAGCTTGTCTTCCTAAATACAATAATTCAACGTTTCTCTCTCCCTCGTAAATTCTAGAGTTGACTCTCCTTCTAGAGTTGATAAATCAAAGCGACAATATTGATAAGATGATTTGTCAGTAACAGACGAGCTCAAATAAATTAGTGTCATGCCTTCGATGGTGCAATTAACTTTGAAGTGGAAAAGTTTACTCTCCTCTCATTTGTAATTTTCTAGAGTCCCCTTCCAATAGTCAAATATGAAATAATCTCATCCAGTTTCGTCTCAGTCGGACTATAGTTTGCATAAAAACACAAAGTATCAGGCGGTAAATGGTAGAACATATTGATTACCTCTGGTGAAAAGGTACAAATTTTCCTCTGACCATGACTCGGTCCTCTTCCGCCTCAGGAAAGTTTGTATAAAACTCTCGTACTACAGATATCACAGCCAGAGCAGAAAAAAAAACAGAATCGTTCTCATTATCGGTGAACGATTAAATCTTCCACGGATCCATTTGGATTTTTGAAACATCTCTCATTAATTAATTTTTGTGAATGTAGAGCGTCACTATATCTATACTGAGTTTTTGATCTCGCAAACTTGCTCAAATCAAAGTGGGTCTTTCCCTTACTACTCTTTATTCTTGGGCTCATTCTACAAATTTCACAAAATTCCACAATAACTTTAAAAATTAAGTCTAATCTACTAAACTCTAATCTTATAAGCATAAACTATACTTTCTATGCAATTTCCTTAGATTTTTCTTCACTTTTCATCATGAATAGTGAATTTTGGGTTTTTCCAAATGTACTCAAAATACATGGTGATAATCTAAAGTGTTTACATAGAAGTGAAGCTCTTGCCTTAAGAAATCCAAATCTAGCAAATTTAGCTCAAATCCACCAAGAAATCTCAAAGAAAAGGTTTGCCATAACTTCAAAATCATAAACACGAGAGGAAGAAGACGACGATAGGAGTAAAAATGGTGATTTTTTGGGTTATTTTTTACCTTTAATCGTTCACGAACCAGTTTTCGTGAACTGGTGCTTAAGCGCGGATAAGTGGTGGTTAAGCGCCTACCTCTCGGGTTATATCGCGCTTAAGCGTGAGAATGTGGCGCTTAGGCTCTAGTGCATGTTTTTTGATATTTTTGAACTTAAGCAAAATGCACTATTAGTCTAATTATACCACCCCTAAATGGTCTTACAACACTTAAATGACTATTTTACTCTCCTCGAACTCTCCTCTCTCTCAAAATTCTCCAATATAACTAATTCAATTCGAGGCTAAATTAACACAAATTTTCACACAAACAAATACATATATTCATTTACCAATTATTACAAGCAACATTGAACAAATAATTCTCATTCTAAAGAATCTCAGATGAGAAAATTTTCCTAAATACAAACACTAAACAAACATACTCAATTAAACATATAAAAGACATAAACAATAAAAATAAGATTTAACACTAACACATAAAAAAAAAAACTTCTAACAAACAAACTCTAACTCCGAACTTAATTCCATTCTTCATTTATTTGAACAAATTTTTGTCTTTCATTTGTCTCTCCTTGGGCATTTGGAATAGATTGTTGATAAATTAGACGGTGGTGACGAGCTCTGATACAATCTTCTTCAATCCATTTCTGCTTAATATACATCGCCTTATCCGCTTCTTCTATATAACTAGTATGGCTAAATTGCATTTTCAATTGCCATCCAATATGCTCTATATGTGCATTAACTTAATTTACCTTTGTCTGAAGTAAAGCCATGTTGGTCTCAATTTTATTGATCTTTTCTACTATTTCTTCAATACCAACAGCTAATAAACTGTTATACATCTCTTGTGCACTTTGACTAATGAATTTCTTCCTCATGGCCTCTTCCTTTTTCTTTAAATCGATCTCCCATGAAGACATTTTCTCAAAATCTCTCTTTCTTTTAGTCTTTTAGGGCTAAAAATGATTCTGGGGTGAAATTCCATCACAAAACCCTTCTATTTATAATCCTAAATCCTTCTAATAACTTCTAGACAGGTCCTAAAACAGCGATGGCACGTTTAAGTTAACCAATTGGCGCTTAAAGCTTCTAGAATTTGAATTTTGTACAAGGTTTTTAACATCCGCGCTTAAGCGTCGAATATTCGCGCTTAAGCATTGAATATTCGAGCTTAAGCGTCAGTGCTCAATTTTGCACCGGTCAACTTAACATCAAAATTCTCATTATAGCATGTCTAGATCACTAAATATAGTCTTAAAATCAATACTAACATAGAATAGTTTCCAATATACTACTGCAAATTTTTTAAATCACACCAAACTACATTGAAAATAAAAGCACACTGATAACTATGGGTTGCCTCCCACAAAGCGCTTGGTTTCACGTCGTTAGCCCGACGTAATTCTAGTTGACCCAACATTATTCAATCGTTAAATTTATGCTGATCTCCTATAAAATAAGGTTTCAGTCTATGAACATTCACTTTAAATACTTTATCAGTTTTAGGATCTTTGATATCCATAGCTCCATTAAACTTTCATCACAACAAATGGGCTCATCCACCTGGACTTAAGTTTGCCTGAAAATAATCTTAACCTTGCGTTATATAGCAAAACTTGTTGTCCTGACTAAAATTTTTTAAAAAGAATCCTTAGATCATGCCACATCTTCATATTTTCTTTGTAAATTTTAGCACTGTCATAAGGCTCATTCTTTATCTCTTCAAGCCCATTTAATTGTAATAATCTTTTCTTACCAGCATCTTTCAAATTATAATTCAACTCTTTAATCGCTCAATATGCTTTATGCTCAAGTTCAACTCGTAAATGACAAACTTTCCCAAATATTATCCTATATGGGGACTTTCCTATAGGAGTTCTTTATGCAGTTCTATAAGCCCAAAAAACATAGTCAAGTTTGACTGACCAATCCATTTTTATTGGATTCACAGATTTTTACACAATTCTTTTAATTTCCCGATTGGATAATTCGGTCAAGCCACTTGTCTGAGGATGATAAGCAATAGCAATTCTATGATTTAAATGATCTTTCTTTAGTAATTTATCCATTATGACATTTCTGAAATGACTTCCCCCATCAGTTATGATAACTCGCGGCATCCCAAATCTACAAAATATGTTCTTTTTAAAAAATTTTTGCAACACTTTGAGCATCACATCGAGGTAAAGCAACAACTTCTTTCCATTTGGATACATAGTCCACTGCTAACAGTATATATAAATTTTTGAAATTTGGTATAAATGGTCCCATGAAATCTAAACCCCAAACATCAAATATTTCAACTTCTAGCATATAATTGAGGGGCATCTCGTTTCTCGTAGAATATTGCCTACTCGTTGACATTTATCACAAGTTTTTATATAAGAATTAACATCCTTAAAGATAGTAGGCCAATAAAATCCTGATTGTAAAATTTTTTATGTTGTTTTATCAACACCAGAATGTCCCCAAAAATCATAATTATGTCATTTTTGGACAATTTCATAAGTTTCTACTAAAGGGACACATCTTCGAATAATCATATCATTTCCTTATATAAAAAAGGGTCATCCCAAAAATAAGTCTTAGTTTGAGATATAAATTTTTTCTTTTATTGGTATGTAATTCCATAGTGTATAATATCACTTACAAGAAAGTTCACAATGTCAGCATACCACGGAACACAACACTCATTAATATTAAAAAATTTTTTGTCTAGGAAATGTTTATTAATTTCTTTTTGAAAATTGAGTGGTTTTTCTAACCCAAGACTGGACAAATCATCAGCAATTTGATTTTCAGTCCCCTTCCGATCTACTATTTCAAAGTAAAATTCTTGCAAAAGAAAAATCCATCTTATAAGTCTTGGTTTAGCATCACTCTTTTTCATCAAGTACTTAATAGCAGAATGATCTTTATGCACTACACAATGAGTTCCAATTAAATATGATCTAAATTTATCAAAGGCATGTATTATTGATAATAACTCTTTTTCAGTTGTTGTATAATTAATTTGGGTTTCATTTAGAGTTTTACTAGCATAGTAAATTACTTTGAAAATTTTATCATATCTTTGTCCTAAAATAGTTCCAATAGCATAATCATTAGCATCACACATCAGTTCAAATGATTTTTCTCAATCAGTTGAAACTATAATTGGTGCAGTGATTAATTTTTCTTTTAATAACTCAAACGCTTTTAGGCATTCTTCATCAAAATTGAAAATTACATCTTTCTCCAGTAAATGACATGAGGGCTTAGCAATTTTTGAAAATTCTTTAATATATCGTCTATAGAATCCAACATGTCCTAAAAAAACTTCTAATTTTTCTTACATTTGTTGGATAAGGTAAATTAGCAATCAATTAAATTTTAACAAGATCTACTTCCATACCATTTTTTGATATTTGATGTGATAATACAATTCTTCTTATTACCATAAATTGGCAATTTTCCCAATTAAGGACCAAATTTGTTTCTTTAAAGTTCTTAAGAACTTTTGATAAATGTTCTAAACATGAGTCAAATGAAGTTCCAAATACAGAAAAATCATCCATAAAGACTTCAATCCCTTTTTCAATTAAATCACTAAAAATTACCATCATACATCTTTGAAATGTAGTAGGGGCATTACATGAACCAAAGGACATTCTTCTAAAAGCAAATGTACCGTAAGGACTATTAAAAGTTATTTTATCTTGATCCTCAGGAGTTATTTGTATTTGGTGATAACCAGTGTATCCATCCAGAAAATAAAAGTATTTATGCCCAACTATTCTATCCAGCATTTGATCTAAAAAGGGTAGTGGAAAATGATCTTTCCTAGTGGTAAGATTTCATTTTCTATAATCAATGCATATTCGCCACCCTATGACTTGTCTAGTAGGTATTAATTCATCATTTTCATTCACAGTCATAGTTACTCCTCATTTCTTAGGAATGTAGTGAATTGGACTAACACATGCACTATCTGAAATAGGGTATATAATTCTAGCATCTAACCACTTTAATATTTATTTCTTAACAACTTATTTCATAACAGGATTCAATCTCCTTTGATGATCAGCCCTGGGTTTGTAGTTCTCTTCCATATGAATTCTATGCATACAAATTGAGGGACTGATTCCTATAATATCTGCTATTGTCTATCTAAATACTTTCTTAAAATTTTTCAAAAATTTCATCAATCTTTCTTCTTGTTCCATCGTTAACTTTGAGGAAATTATAACGGGTAAAGTAGAGGATTCACCTAAAAAGGCATATTTTAGATGATCAGGAAGTAACCTCAACTCAAGTTCAGAAGGTTTTTCTATTGATGGACAAAATGATTTATCTTTTTCTATCGTGTCTAAAATTTCAAAACTTTCTAGAACATAGTTTGAATCTTCCTTATAAAGATCTTCACATTAACCTAATTTATCTTCTTAGTCTTGTTCCAAATCTTTTACTTCATATTTTTCATCATAATTAACTTTGAAATGACATTCACTCAGATATCTTATAACATCCATTCTATAACATTCATCATCTTTACCTTTTTCATGATATTTCATTAATCTTGAAATGTTAAAATTGACAATTTGATCATTGACACACATATTTAATTCTCCTTTATGCACATCTATCATTACTCTTCCTGTGGCTAGGAAAGGTCTCTCTAAAATGATAGGTATCTCTTTATCTTCCTCTATATCCAGCACAATGAAATCAACAGGAAAGATAAATTGATCTGCTTTCACTAGGACATTATGTATAACTCCTTTAGGGTATGTTATCGAATGATCTGCTAACTGTAGATTTATAGTAGTATGGGTTATTTCTCCTAATCCGAATCTTTTAAATATTAATAATGACATAAGTTTAATGCTTGCACCTAAATCACATAAAGCTTTCCCACAAAATATGCCTCCTATTGCACATAGAATTTTAAAGCTACCGGGATCTTTAAGCTTTTCAGGAAGTTTTTTCTGAATAATTGTACTAACTCCTCATTAAGTGCAACGCTCTCATTATCTTCAAACTTCCTTTTCTGTTGAGAATATCCTTCATAAACTTTACATAGCTTGACTCATTATCTTCAAACTTCCTTTTCCTATTGAGAATATCCTTCATAAACTTTACATAGCTTGGTGTTTGTTCTAAGGCTTCAGCAAATGAAATATTAATCGTAAGCTTCTTAAAAATTTCTATAAATTTTGAAAATTTCTTATCCAATTTCTGTTGACGACGTCTTTGAGGAAATGGAGGAGGTGGTTTTTACAAATTAATTTTAAGGAGAGAAATAGGTCTTTCAGAATCTGTTGGAGCATCCTCTTTTGATTCTTCAATTTATTCTCTCTCTACTTTAGTTTCTTTTTAACCCTACCTTCCAACTCCCACTTTTATGTTGAACGTCTTTTACTTGCTCTTTATTCTGATCTTTCGGATTTGTTTCAATATTACTAGGAAGTGTTCCTTGTGATCTATTACTTAATGAATTTGCGATTTGTCCAAGTTGATTCTTAATATTTCTAATTGTAGCTCCTTGACTTTATAACTAATTTTCCATTTGTAACACCTCTTATTCTACAGACAACTTCTTTTCCTAAAATTGCAGATTACTATTGAAACCTGGAGGATAAGTGGATATATAATTATTATTCCCTTGGTTGTTCCAGTTTCCCAATGGGTTTACTTGGTTGTTCCCCCATTGCTGATTATTACCCCCCATAGTATTATTCTAATTAAAGTTGGGATGGTTCTTCCAACCTGGGTTAAAATTAATTAAATATGGGTTATTCTACTTGTTATTTATGGCATTCAAATTTTCTAATGATGCTTGAGAATCTACTATTGGGCCTAATGAATTTTCTTCAATCAGTGAAATTAGTTGAGAATAATTCATTCCAAATTTGTCTAACATCCTTGAAATTGCACCAACTTGATTTGCTAACATGGTAAATGCATCAGATTCATGAATATTGGCTACTTTCTTAGGATTCACCCTCTTAGAAGGCCATTAAAAATTATTGGTAGCCGTTTATTCAATTAAAGCATAGGCATCATTAAATGGTTTTGACATCAATGAACCACCAGCAGCGACATCGATAATAAATCTAAGAGACCTAGCTAATCCATTATAAAAAAGTTCGATTTATTAACCAATCTGGTATAGCATTGTGTGGGCACTTTCTTAAGAGTTCTTTAAATCATTCCCATGCTTCATAAATAGATTCCCCTTCAAACTGATTAAAAGATGTAATATCATTTCTAAGCTTCATAGTTTTTAATGGTGGAAAATATTTAGCAAGGAATTTTTGTGCAAAATCACCCCAAGTTCTGATAAATCAAGGTGCTAACGAATTCAACCACATCTTAGCTTTATCCCTCAATAAGAAAGGAAATAACCAAAGTCTTATGACATCATCTGATACACCTTCATATTTAAATGTAGCACACAATTCTAGAAAATTGGTAGATATAAATTTGGACCTTCAGTTGGTGATCCCCTAAACTGATTATTTGATACCATTTAGATAATAACAGGTATAATTTCAAATGAATTAGCCACCACAATAGGTTTTTGAATATTACAATGAACTTCATCTACCGTAGGGTTGGCATAATCTTGTAAAGGTCTAAATTCTTGATGAACTTCAACATTTTTATCATTTTTGTTTGCCATTTTTGTAATATTTTTAGATTTTTCAAAATTTTTAATTTTTTTTTTGTTTTCTCTAATTTTCTTAACAGTACTCTCTAATTCTTAATCGTAGGGCACTAGTCCTTTAGAACCTGAACTACGCATACACTAAAATAAAATAAAACACACACAAAAATACTATAATAAGATATTCCTATAGTAAATCTTAAAGTTTAAACAAGACTTTCTAAAATAGAAATTTTCTTTCAATCACTCTCCACGACAACGACGCCAAAAACTTGATCCCGACTATTTATATGCAACAGTATAACAATGTATTTGACTATATTTTCACTTATCTTTCCTTACTTTGCAACAGTACAAAAAACTTGATCCTAGAGAACGTAAGAATTTAACTTTTTAACTTAATATATATTGGGATACTACGCAACTATACGTAACGTTATCAAGTAATATGGGATTTTCTGATTAAGCCCCAAATATTGAACCCACAGAGAGAATTCACATTATGCACTTTAAATAACAAACTTAAATTTCAAAAAGACAATTACTTAAACTATTGATATTTTCACAGTAATTAAAATTCAATTCTTTTTGGTATTTTTGATATTTTGACAAAATATAAACAACTTCTAAATATAACATGAGTTTATGTAAAAGAAAAACACTGAAAGTGAAATATCTTTCTCCTTATCATGAATCAGTACTAAGCATATGAATTATATTGTAGAAGTATTCAAATTGTGTTGTGCCAAATAGGAGCAATAATATTTTTTACCCTTACTAGAGATGCTATAAAGAATATATCTTCCTTACCATGAATCAATGATAAATATAAAAATTTGTTATGGAAGTATGCTAAATGGCCAAATAGGAGCAATAATATTCTTTACCCTTACTAGAGATGCTATAAAGAACATTGGTTAATCTATAGTGAATCAGTAATAAGTATAGGAATTCTGTTGTGAAAGTATGCAAATTGTGTTGTGCCAAATAAAAAACATTCTTTACCCTTACTAGAGTTGCTATAAAGAACATTGGCTAATTTAAAGTTTGAATAGTTCTGAAGATCGGCTAGGCAGAACCCTTACTAGAGATGATATAAAGAACATTGGCTAATTTAAAGTTTGAATAGTTCTGAAGACAGGCTAGGCCCTTACTAGAGATGCTATAAAGAATATTGGCTAATTTAAAGTTTGAATAGTTTTGAAGACCGACCTTACTAGAGATGCTATAAAGAACATTGGCTAATTTAAAGTTTGAATAGTTCTAAAGACCAGATAGGTAGGGAAGATACCATAGAGATGCTATAAAGAACATTGGCTAATTTAAAGTTTGAATAGTTCTGAAGATCGGCTAGGCGAGAAAGATACCAGCTCTCACTCTAGAGTTCCCTGGATTCCCTCCACCTCGTGACCAGCATCTCGTATCAGAACCTAAAACAATAAACCAAGTTGGGGGCTTTAGCCTGTCACTCTAAGGTCCTCTAACTCTACACCCTTCAAAGATTATTTCACTATTTATTTGCACTAAATCATTTTAATTACATTCTCATTCATACAACCTCATGTGATTCGTTCCAATTATTGATTCAGAAAATATTAGCCCAATTCTTACATGTTATCTCAATAAATTTTAACATCTAAATGGACCAGATCAAGAAGTAAATGAAGTACAAGGAATTAAATCATATCAACTTCTTCCAACATTAAAGAGTAATACTCTCCACATCTTCCATCCAACACATTAATTACTTATCATTTTCAGGAGAAAAATAAAGAAAATCACTCAGAATCCATAAAGATATCAAAATCAAACTGTACTTTAAAAGTAGAAATCAATGTGAAACCAATAAGAAATCTCGATTAAAATGAAAAGTAGTTTAAAAACAAAGATAAAAACTTATCTCAAATCCTCCACAAAACCCTTGAAGTTCCTTTGAATCTCTTCTCTCTTACAACACTCTTAACTCTCACAATAAAACTAAAAACAAAAAGGATAAAGTAAAATTGTGGTGCCTGAAAAATCTCTCCAAGAGTTCCTCCACAAACTATTTTAAGAACTTCTCAGGACTTCCCTCATTTTTCTCTCAACTTCCTCCTTTTATAATTTTCCAAGAGGTGCCTTGGTATCTCTTCAAAATGTGTCATGATTCGATGTATTTTCTAAGGGATGCCTCATTTCACAAGTTTTTTAACCATATTTTCGTTTCTAGTGGTCATAACCACCCTCTTTAGCCAACACTTGCCTCAAATGTCCCTTCAAAATTCAGCAAAATGAATTAACCCGTCAAATCCCCTCAAATAACTGCTTCTGGCGCTTAAGCGAGGGGCTTTTGGCGCGAGGCACTGTCTTCTCTGTTTCACCGGCGCTTAGGTGCCAAAACACTTTTGCACCATTTTTTCATATTTGCTCCAAATTTTATCCTTTTTCACTCATTTTAGCATTTTCACCTTTTTACTTGTACATGAAAGAAAAACTCACAAATACCCTCCATTAAAGCATAATATTGAAAAAATAAGTATAAAAATGTGTCTAAAAATACTATATATTTTAGGTGTATCAAAATACCCCTAAACTTAAAATGTTACTTGTCCTTAAGTGACACTTCAATCGTTAAAAACTAAATAAATATGATATATATATATGAGTTTCTTTTGGAGTTCTAAAATTTAGAATTAGAAATATAGTAGTTTAATTTAGAAAAAATATTTTGTAAATGAGACTAACTTAAAGTTTAGAAAATTTTAATGTTAAGAAATATGAAAATATTAGTTCTTATCTAATTTAGAAATATTGTAGATTTTCCAAATGTAGAATTTTGTCCTTTTATTATCTCCACTTAAAAAAAAATTATTAAGAATTTTACTTACTATATTATATCCTTGAGCTTAAGAGTTTCTCAAGTCTTACCTACTAATTCCAAATCAGAAACCTCCTTCACTCATTTCTATGTTTTGTTTTAAGCATGTAAGCCTATTGACCTCACTTTTGGTTGAAGTTTAGTCTTTCCTCTTTAGTAACCTAGGGTCTACCCATATGACCTATTTTTTTACTATTCCTATAGGACTAGAAAAGGAACCCTCACCATTAGAGACTCTAAGCTATTCTTTGCTCAACTTGAAGTTCCACATATTGGTCCTAACCTCTAGCACTTAGTAGGTGGGGTCAATATGAGGAAGCTCAAGAGGAATCCCCATAGGACTGTTTGGCCTTACGGCTGACCCTGGGTGTTGGTCTGGAGCTAGTTTACTCACTTGCACTCACTTGCACTCACTTTCACTTACAACCCTAAACCAAAAATTTTGTTGACTTTGATCCCTTGAACTTTGGGAGACTCATGTAGATGGTCCCCTAAACCCACTAGCCCTAGGCAAGGGTTTAGCTAAGATCAGTACATAGAGGACCCAAATGGGGATTCCATTGTTCTATGGCTCAGTTAGGGTGGTTGGCACTCCAATTTCACGAAAAGATCCAACTTAGCTTTTGGCCCCCCTAAACCTACCCAAATTACCTAAACACCCCCAAACCCTAAATTTGTCCAGAATCCCCAATTTCACCTAAATTACCCAAATTTGTTCAAAAATCATTTCAAACAACCCAAATTGCCGAAAGCATCCCAAAATTATCAAAATACCCCCAAATTTGCTAAAATTATAAAAATACTCTTAGTGGCCCAAACCTTCCCAAAACCTTCAAAATCATTTCAAATGTCCCCAAAACCAATTTGGAACACTCCATTTAGCTCAATTGACCCATTTGACCCATTTTGACCAAAAGTTAAAGGCCTAATTTTCTCAACTTCACCCCAAATGTCCATCAGTTTGACCCCAATTCCCCCAAATTTTAATTCTAAATTCAAATTCATCATGATCAAACTCAATTCAAACAAAATCCAAGTCCAATTAGCCCACATTTGAGTCTGATTTCAACCCAGATCAAAAAGCCCCAATTTGTCCCCAGATCTAAATCCCACTAAATTGAACCCTCAAATCTATACAATTGCCTCAATTATTCATTATAAACTCTTTGAAATGTTCCCGCACATCAAATTGAACCTTAAATTGGCCTTGATCAAGCTTCAATTTCACCTAATTTCAACCTAAGTCCAAAACCCCAATTATGCGCCAAATTAACCATGTGCCCAAATGTAACTTAGTTGAACGCTTAAACCCCAAAATTGACACCCAATTAATGTTTATAAATATTCATGATACTTTCCTAGACTATTTTCAACCATCAATTTGGACTTAACCCAACTCTAGCCCGACCTGAACTCAAGTCTAACCCAACACCCTCAAAATTGACCAAGTGCCAAAATCCCTCAAATTGAACCTCCAAATCAATTCAAAATCACTTCAAAATTTTTCTAAACTCCTTGTGACAATCATCCAAACCAAATTGATCAATCAGTTGGGCTAAATGTCATGACTAGCTTAACCCAAACCCAACTTCAATCCAATTTGACTCAAATTGAACCCATGCACCAAATTTGACTTAGACATGCTAAGATGACCAAATTATTGACACCACAGGAAGTAGATGGGCCTTAGTGACCAGGCTGGACCCATTTAGCCCACCCTAGGTGAGCAATGGGCCAAAGGTCCTCTAAATGAAGGGATTTATTTTTTAAATTGCTTAAACCAAAGATATTTTTGTCAAAACCCATCACGAGCCCAAATTAATTATTGTGATAGATTCCTCTGAGGTTCCCGAGCCACCTGAGCACCTCACCTACCATGACCAACCACCCTAGTCGTAGGAGGAGCCAAAAATGAGAGCCCACATGCCTAAATTTAAACCCAAACTCACCCATCTTAGCTGGTCATTTCCAATTATCTTTAGCACTTTGAAACCCTCCACATAAGCATCATTTAGCACCCACTAGTTGGCTCTAGCAGACACCCCAAACCATTTTATTTAAACCCCCCTCCCATGGAAAAAAGAGAGAGAGATTGAATTTCCTTAGGGAGGCTCTGCCCAATTGCTCTCAGACACTCTCCAAGAACTCCTAAGCCCATTGCAACCATTCTCCCGTGGTTCCGACTTTGAGAGCTCAATTTTGAGCTCAAACTTTTTCCTAAAACTAGGACATATCTCCCCACACCACTACAATCCACCAAACTCCATTTAACTGTGAACACACCATCCCCACAGTGAGAGGAGTTGATTCCCCATAGAAGCCCCATCATAGAGAGCCCCTGGCATAGACTTTGATCAACACCTGAAATCGAGCTTGGTCAAAAACATAGCTAGACAATTCACCAAGGACTGAGGCTTCATCTGGAGGTTCATTGGACACAATCAAAGCTACCACAGCCATCTGATTGAGGCCTCCCCTCTCAGACAAAGGTATTGAGCTCTAACCCTAACGTGAGCCTATTTTGATTCTCCATGCGTACTTACTGTGTTTCATACCGTATGAACTGTATATATGTGTTTGTATTGAGTAGATGAAGGTTTAGAAATAAACCCCACATGATTTGATTGAGTTTAGATGAAGATCTTAAGGTTTTAGTGTGAACAACTCACGGGTTAGGTCATGTGGGGACGATGAACGGATGTCGTCTGATTGCACGTCTATTTCATGGAGGGTTGAGATCACGTTGGATGAGCAGATGGAAGAAAATGTCGAGCCACGTGGCAGCTCAGGTAGATGGCAATGTCAAATGGTGGAGCGTCGCGTGTGAGCTCGGAGCCATCGTAGGATGAGGTGGCGCCGTGTGTTTAAGTAGAAAAATATGGATTTTTGGATTTGTTTAAGTGTTTGATCTTAAAAAATTCATACCTTTCTTTAGAAAAATCATAAAAATAAAATAAAAATATCCTCTTGCTCAACGAATAGAGAAAAATAATGTGGACTAAAAATAAAAATTATTTACCAAGTATATGATTTTTAACTAATTAAATACTCTCTGAGGTATTTTAATTCATTATGATTAAATACTAATCACCATGGCTTGAGATTTTTAGGGTTGGTTCCTCATGATAGAGGGCACCTCCTCTGATTTTTCTAAAGTCAGAAAGCACCTCTGTGCTTCTAACCTTAATTTTCATGTCTAAGTGACCATTTTGGCTCTATTTAATCATATAAATTAAAATATTTCTTAGAAAATTATGGAATCAATTTTGTTAGGCTTTTAATGGTCAGAGGAGATTATGAAAAATATTGTGATGATTTTAAAAATTTTATATATTTTTGTTATTAATTAAATATTTTTATATTGCATTAATTTATTTAAATAAAAAATTGACAAAACTAATTTCAAATTTACTTAATTTGATTTAGCCATTAAAGTGGATTTATATAACTTATCCTCTTTTACAATATCAACAAAATCATAATTTCCCTAATCTTCATGACTTGGAAGTTAACTAGGATCAGATGATCTTAAATGATAGGCTTAAGCTAGGAAGATGATAATTCAGTTATCTTAAGCCTAAAATTGATGATGATGATGTGATCTTTCAATAAGAATATATGTCACATAAACCAAGATTTTAAACACCACTATTCTCCCCCATTATGCTTGTTAAGGGATTGGTAGTGACCTAGGCTCGATGTCTAAACTCAATTGTTTGGATTTAAAAGATAATATGATTGGGGATTAACACCTTTTCAAGCACTCTACGCCCGTTTGTGATAGGCACCAAATCTTTAATGAATTGAGCTTGTCTTAGGAGCATTCATCCCTATAATATTTAAAGTAAAGTATCAAATTGGTTAAGTATTCTATCCTTGGGATAACTGAATTATCAAGATTCACTGGGCAACGGGGTAGTCATACTCTAACCTTGGATGAGTAGTGGAACAATATGATAAGTTTAAGTAATGAACTCGAAATAATTCAAGAGATCTTCAAATTAGTTCAGGGTCATTCCCCGAACACTTTGAAGTCTTTTAAGTATTTTGAAGGGTAAATTGAACTTGTCATATTTTGTTCTAAAATCACTCTCTAAGAACTTCAGAAGCTCAATAAAGTCATAACTTGAGTTTTGGTAGCTATACCTTCATCGACTCCTTCAATTTAAACTTTTTCTAAGATTTTATATACACTACAAGAGCTAACCTTTCAGGTGGAGGAACAAGAAGAAGTAATAGGTACACTTTTAAATTATTGCATTTACCTTTATGTACTCTTGTTTCGAACTTGCATGTTAAACAACGATGTCACCCTATATGTCAAAACCAAAACTGTTAGGATAGTTGCAAAACTAAAACTAAAATTTAAAAACTAAACTAGATTAAATTCACTGTCACAACATTCAAAATATAAGACAACTCAAAATTTAATCACAAACATTATAAAATAAAAATTGCAAATAAATTAAAACGTATCTATCAGTTGATCGGGAATCCCTCGGAAGAGGTAACCTATAGTTTCAAACGAGACTTCCCACGGTCTAAATGAAAGTATGAAACTCATTAAGTTGAGTTTAGTAAATTCATTTATACTAAGTGGATCTGTAAGAAAATAGTGGTACCGGAACAAGGGAACCATAGAATCCTAACCGGTGTCGCTCTAATTAACTTTAACCCCCTCATAATATTTAAATAACTATAACTTTAGGACGATTGATTTGACATCAAGACTTGACATACTCAAAAACTCAAACTCACTACGACGAGGAGCTTGTAGCTAGCATTGTGAGTAGCACGACCATCTTTAACAACAAGAGGATCTACAACAACATACCATTCCTTAGAATTAAAGAACAAGTCATAAGATTTCGAGGTTGTTCGCCTAGTGCGACATAAATCCTCAACTTATCTTTAGAACTTTGTATGGCTCAACTATACAATATAAGCCCTAACTTATATTAGGATTCCGAGGCTGTCATTCGCCACGACCTAAATCCTCACATCTTTTAGGCTATTTGTGTGATCGTTTCACACAGATGTAAGTCCTAATTAAATAAAACAGGCAGGATGAAACATTTGAATATTTCTCTTCCAAATTAAAGTCAAACCATAGGATAGCTCAGGAACACCGAGATTCTCCTCAGGATCTGTGACATCCCCTAGTCTCTTCTCCTTTGGATTCCAGAAAAAAATGTTCCAAATTTGAGCCATTTCGCTTTCACGACTCTTTCTCCAATCTCGTCAAAATGTCCTATTCCTTATTCCTTTTTCGAGAAAATATCCCCTCATTTTTATTGAGAGTTTTTTTAGGTGACTTCGGTTATTTAAGATGTGTTAACTATAGGGGCTTGCCCTTATAGGAAACTTTTCCGAACCCAATTTAATATAAATCCTATTTAATTTTTCATATTAAATAGGGGAACTTGTCGACTTAAAAAAAAAAGGTTTTCGCTGACCAAATGAATGTCATATATTTCTCAGTTTATTTGATTGAGC
>JXCR01137483.1:132557-155247 GCA_002079205.1 Phalaenopsis hybrid cultivar | reverse complement strand
CATGCAGATAGTAAACCGGACCCGTGCTAACGACCTCACCTGGGAGACTTAAGGCTTAGACCCTTGGATGTGCGGCACCGCCCCCTCTTGCTTTGGTGAGAAAATGTGGGGAATTTCTCCCCAGATCTCTGAGGGGGAAACTCGACGTCGCGAAATAGGATAGCTACAAAGCTTTTCCTGTTTTTGCAAACTCCTCCAAACTTTACAAAGCGAGCCAGCTACAAGGCTTCTCTCACTTTGTCAAGTTCGACCTCTCAACTTCTCCAAGTAAAGTTGGGGAATCCAAAGCAAGAGGAGTGAGGAACTCCGACCCATCAGGACTTGTGCTAAGGTTCGCAATAAGAGGGGAGACACTCGNTTTTAGCCGAGCCAATCTCCCCAATTGATCCGTATACCAGAATAGATGGATGGAGTACAACTTGGGATGAACACAAGAGGGTCCTTAATCACATACAGGATTCATCAAAACAAGCTTCAACGAACACTGAAGAAGAATGGAATGAGGTCTGGAGCAGATCGTCCAAGAAAATACTGAACAAGATCCAATCTGCATCAAAACATGCCTCCATTCAGAGTCCGCAACATACCGAGCCCGAGATGAAGGTTTCATCAGGAGATCAGTCATCATCAAGGACAAAGAACAAGAAGAAGAAAAGCATCACTGCCAAGATTGATAGCATGGGGGGGTAGGATAGGGACTGCCTCTACTAGATTGGTTGTCTCGGATTTGGAGAAGAAAATCTTCGAACCCTTGACTTTGTATGATTATCTTTTTGTCCCTTCGGGGTCTTATGAATATAATGCTTGTGATTTCAGCTACATTTTGACTATTTCTGGTGATAATGTAACTGATTATGACCAATCTAGTTGCGATCTCGATTCCCAAAATGATCCTCAAATCGTACTTGAGTCTGATGAACTCGTTGTCAAGTCCAAAGAAGACATCAATGATATCGCTTACGACAGCACTGATAACAAGGAGCCAACTCTCGAGTGTCATGGTACACCGCTTGCCATCAACTTAGATCTTTTCAACTGAGAGGAAAAGACACCGAAAGATTCAACAATGATATCTCAAGAAGAATAAATTACGAAAGTTAACTTAAGGAGCGAAAAAGTGTTACCACCAAGAACGGCTCCCAAAGACAAAGGAAAACCGATAATGACTCGAGAAGAGATACCCCTACCTCCACCAGTGGAAGAACCACATGATTAAGATGAAATTGGAGGATCATACAAAGTAGACTACAACATGCTAGCTCATCTTAGGAAGTTGCCTGTCCGATTAAGCATCTACAACGCTCTGATCCTGTCAAAGGAGATGAGAGAGTCTCTGGTTACAGCTTTGCTTGATCCAAAAATTTTGTTAGCTTAATTGGCTAGCACATCCTTAGATTAAGTTTGCTCATTGAGAGAACAGTCAGGGGTAACCTTCACAGACGAAGACTTGCTGCTCGGTACCGCTGACCACAACCGTCCGCTCTACATCTCCGCCAACATTGGCAGATTTGTGTTATCTAGAGTTTTAGCAGATCCTGGAGCATCTCTTAACTTGATGAGCCTACAGACATTGACCTATTTTGATATTACAAGAGCTTACGACCGATAAAATGATGTTAAGAGGATTCAACTAAAAGGGAGAAAGAGCCCTTGGATCTATTACATTACTTATGAAGGTTGGAGAACTCGTAACAACTGTTAAATTTCATATCATCGATCCCGAGACCTCTTTTAATGCTCTATTGGGTCAACCATGGATTCATGAGCACAATATGGTTCCATCATCTCTACACAAGTGCATCAAATATCGTAAAGATGGTCAAGAAAATTGCATCAAGGGAGACCTACAACCATTTTCAGTGCATAAAGTTGGTATCCATGAAGATGCTACCTACTACGCGCCTCCAAAGAAGATTGTCTTCTTGTGGGAAATTCTGACAAATAAAGATGAAGATTCAAAAGAATCACGAAAAGGAAGCCAAACAACTCCGCTTTAACAACCTTCTACCACTCATTTACAATGAGTTGTTGGAGGCTTTCCTAGTTCACGCACCCTAGGTCAAGGCCGGGGACATGGACGAGGAAAGATCAATTTAATTGTTGAACGGACTTGGCCAACTACCAACATTGGTGATGAAGACAGTTCTGAAGACGAGATAATAATGACAAGACGGAAAAGACATCAGTACGAGATATTCTTAGAAGATACAGAAAAGAATGAATATGAAACAATGTATGATCAGATAAACCACTAAGTGAATGCTATGACACTTACTCCGATTCTCCCTCAAAAGGTCGGGAGTTTAGAGGTCAATAAAGTCTATAGTGTTGGTTCAAAGCCGATCAAATTTTACCGTGCTTCTACCTCTACTTAGCTTGAAAAATATGTAAATTTGGATGTTGATTCTAATGAATTAATGGAATTACCTTTTGGTTACTTCTCGCCTTGTGTTCAAAAGTTAATTCAACAGAGACACTTACCAAAACAAATGCCAAAAGATAAATTTCAACTTTTTTAAAAATTATGGAATGCTAAAAGTTGAACTCCCAATTCAAAAGAATGTCTCAGATTTGGTACAGTTGGACCAGTCGATGATTCTGAATTTTGCATGATTGTTACTAGTGAGTCAAAAGAGGATTGCCTCGATGTGGAGGATGACTCTACTGATCAACTAATAGAAGATGCTCTGCCTGAATTTGAGGAGGAAATTAAATCTACCGTTGATGAATTGAAAGAGATTAATCTCGGGAGTGGAGAACGGACCTACATTTATAAGTTCTCAACTTGATGACGAAGAGTCTACAAAACTGGTCAAACTATTAACAAAGTTCAAAGATTGCTTTGCAGCAGCTACGATGAAATGCCAGGACTGTCAGCAGAGGTTGCAGTCCATAAACTTGGGGTGGACAAAAATATAACCCCAGTAAAACATGCTCCCATGAAAATGCACCTTGAAATAGAACAAGTCATCGCCGAAGTAAGGAATTTGATAGATGCTAACTTTGTTAAAGAGCCCACATGGTTAGCTAACATTGTACCTGTTAAGAAGAAAAATGGACAGATCCGCGTTTGTGTCAACTTCAGAGATTTGAACAAGGCATGTCTGAAAGACAAATTCCCACTGCCAATACCAAAAATGATGGTGGACATTGCCTCGACGCATGAGATTTTCTCCTTCATGGATGGATCATCAGGGTACAACCAAATCAAGATGGCTCCTGAGGTTGCATCACTTACAGATTTCAGAACACTGATTGGAATTTTCTGCTACACAGTGATGTCGTTCGGGCCTGAAGAACGCCGGAGCAACTTATCAGCATGCAATGACGAATATTTTTGACGACCTCATTCACAACCAAGTAGAATGCTACGTGGATGATCTAGTCATCAAAAGTAAAAAAAATAGACCATTTGTACGATTTAAGGATCGTGTTTGAACGATTACGATGATATGACCTTAAAATGAATCCCTTAATGTGCTCCTTTGGCATTAATTCTTGGAAATTTCTAGGATTTGTTGTCCGTCATTGGGGAATCGAGATTGACCTAGATAAGATTAAGGCTATCTTGGAAATGCCTCCTCCTAAAACCTTGAAACAACTACATTCCTTCCAGGGGAAGTTGGCATATTTGAGACGCTTTATTTCTAATCTCTTAGGTAGATGTCAGCCTTTCTCGACATTAATTATTTGGGAAGAGAAATGACAGCGACCCTTTGAGGATGTTAAAAAATATTTAATGACACCTCCTGTTTTGGCAGCCCCTATCCCAGGGAAACCGTTGATACTTTATACCGCGGCTTTGGATGACTCTCTCGGAGCCCTCTTAGCCCAAGTCAATGATGAGGGCAATAAAATGCACTCCACTACTTGAGTCGTCATCTAATACCGACAGAGGTAAGGTATCCACCTATTGAGAAGCATTGTCTGACATTAATATTTGCCGCCCAAAAGCTTAGACATTACATGCTTTCTCATAAGATTACCCTCATTTTGAAAGTTAATCCATTACAATATCTGATGACCCGACCAACACTCTCCGGACGTTTAGTGAGGTGAACAATGATCTTATTGCAATTTGATATAACTTTTGTGCCCCTCCGTGCTATCAAGGGACAGATACTGGTAGACTTTCTCGCTGCACACCCACTGTCAGCTGGTTCATCTCTCAACGACGAGTTACCAGACGAGCGAATATTACAAATAGAATTTTTTAGTGCACAATGCTGGGAAATGTACTTTGATGGTGCTTCGTCAGCCAGGAAAGACAAAGGATCAGACATAGTTATACCATGCAAAGCAGGGATCATTTTGATCTTTATTGCATCAGATAAGGGTATGTTAAGGTTCTCATACCACCTGACAGAGCCGTACACCAACAATGAAGCAGAATATGAAGCTTTAATCATCGGATTGGAATTAGTAATCTCAATGGATATACCAAGCATTGCCATCTATGGTGACTCTCAACTTGTCATCCAGCAGGTCGTCGGACAATACAGAATCCTGAAACCAAGATTAACATAGTACCATCAGTACACAATGAAGCTCCGAGGCATAAACATAGTGGTTTGATCAGTACACAATGAAACAGAGTACCATCAGCAGGTCGCCAGACAATACACAGAGTACCATCAGTACACGATGACGGGGAGCCGTTTGATCAAGCGTGTATCAAATGGATAGAGGAGATCAAGTCGGATAGCGCTTCGGGGCATAAACAGCGGGACGTGTGGCTGCTGGAATGGATGACGACGTCAAATAGGAGCGTGCCGCGTAGTTTCAAAGCTGCCTAGGATCTAGTCAGCACACGCGGTTTAAAGAGAAAAATAGGGCTTTTTCTATTTAGTTAAACTCCCTGAACTTCCAAAATCCTAACTTTGTGTAGAAAAATCACAAAAATAAAATAAAAATACTCTCTTGCTCAGTGAATAGAGGAAAATAATGTGGAATACATTTCAGGTCCATTTGATGCATAAAATATTTTAAATAATCAAACACTATTTGGGATCATTTGATTGTCCATGCATATTGATACATCACCTTGACTTAAAATTTTGGCATGTTGTAGCCTTTGTCAAGGGAAACATCCTCTAATTTTTCTAAAGTTAGAGGAGGTTCCTATACAGAGAGCCATATTTTTCAAGATCTTGCACACCATTTCCTTAAAATAATCATGAAAATTAGCATATTGATTAGAAAATTCTAAGAAAATTTTGGAATGTCCACCATGACCAGAGAAGCTTTTGAAAATAATTCCATGGGTCAAGTCATTTAAAATGCACTTAAATTTTACAAACAATAAATCACTAAAATAATTAATTTTAGAAAATATAAATATTTAAATGACTTGATTTTTAATATCCGCTGTGGTTTAAGATCCATAAAAGTCACTACAAAAATTTCAAAATATTTTGAGTTCATTTGATAACTTAATTTGATTTTTAAAGATAAATTTCACTTTTGGACATTTAAATGATTTTTAAAAATCAAAATATAACTCAAAAAATTATGAAATTTAGTTTTTTAAAATATTTTGAGTTCATTTAATAACTTAAATTGATTTTTAAAGATAAATACCACTCTTTGCAATTTTTTAAAAATCAAAATATAACTCAAAAAATTATGAAACTTAGTTTTTTGAGTTCTCTGTACACAAGGATATCTTATAAAAATAAAATAATATTTATAATAAAAACTTGATTTTTAGCCTATTTTAATTTTTAAAATAATTAAAAATTCATGAAAAACACAAAAAAAAAAAAATTCATGGAAATGGTCCAAATTACTTCATAATTACTTAAGAACATTTAGAATATTTTTCCTGATTTTCTAAATAAAGATATTGAATTTCAAAGCTTAAAAATAATTTTTAAAGGCTAAAAATAAGTTTTCACTAAAACAATTCCAATAAATCAAAGAAAAATATAAAACTTGCTCCTTTGGGTTCTCTAACCTCGGAGAGATTTTTCAAAGGCACAAAACTTAATTTTCATCATTTAAAATATTTTATTTTTATTAGATAACCTAAAATTTAAAATAATTCCCGTAAATCACAAAGAATTCAAAAAATTATGAAATTTTGTCCAAAGGATTCTCTAGTCTACATCCACCTCTAGTAAAAATTTCAAGGGATTAGGATTTACATTGGTCAAGTTAATAATTTTCTTTCAAAAATCCTATTTTTGCATGAAAATAATTATATAAATAAATTAAATTTTTAGGAATTTTCTTTGAAAAATCCTGTTTTTGCATGAAAATAATTATATAAAATAAATTAAATTTTGAGAAATTATCCTATTTTTGCATAAAATTAATTATATAAATTAAATTAAATTTTGAAAAATCACATTTTCTTTTTTTGCATTAAAAAAATTATATAAATTAAATTAAATTTTGAAAGATCACATTTTCTCCTCTAGTCTTAATTGACCCATGAATGAGGTAGGATAAAAATTTTAAAGTCATTTGAATTGAATTTGATAAATTATAAAGTATTAAAGCCTTAGGGGCAAATGTGTAATCTTGTAAATTTAGCCTTAATTAACATTTAGGCTTAAGTCAAGGAGGGAAATGGGCAACCTCTAATCTTAATCAATCTATTTGATATTTGGAACACAGGGGTCAATTGGTAGAAACCAATCTCACTTTCTTGATTAAGTTAATAAATTTCTAAATTATTAAAAATTTAGAAGTTTATTAAAATTAAATGATCATGGACTTAGGGGTACAACTTTTGAAGTCAATAATTAGTCAATTTAATACCCCTATTTTGATTTTCAAATAAAATCCAAATCATGAATCATGATCACCTAAAGCTTGATCTTTTTAAAGCTAATTAAGACACTCACCTAGGTCTTAAGGGCTTAGTGACTTAAGCCAAATCAAAATTGACTAAATGAGGATTAGAGAAATAAATATAACATAATCAAACATCCTTGAAACACCACTAAGCCTAATTAAAAATTTGGCTAAGTGTTCAGGTTACACCAACTTGCTCTTTAAGGAAATTCGCTCGCATAATTTTCAAATTAAATGATAAATGATAATTACCCCTTTCTTAGGGATAATTAAAACATCAATGTTCACTGAGCATTAGAAGTATTCACAGAATGAACCATTAAGCAACATAAGAAGTTTAAAAGGACTCGTGGTTTTTCACCAGTTGGTGAGAGGGAGGCATGGACTTGCTTCGTCCTCCTAACTTGTTGGATACCTCAGAGGTCTATTAAAGTTAATATACTTTGCTCAATGAAACCATCCTTAATTAAACCTTTAAGGACTCACCAAAATACAACATAGAGTTAGGAAAACCACCAGAACTTTACTTATCCTGCTCTTCATAAATGCCCTCATATGCATTTTAAGTTTCAGGTGGTGGAACGAGAAGACTCGCCAGGTACGCTTTTACAGTTTATAATACTGTCTTTCTTGTGCCTTTTCCTTTCATGCTTTATGCTTACGTTGTTTCTTTTTTTATACTTGCATTTACCTACATGTATGAAAACAACACAAACTTGCATGTTAACTAAAGCCCAAAACCAAAACTAAAATCAACCAAGATAAAATCCACCGCCACAACATTCAAAATATAAAAGAACTCAACATTTAATCACAAACATCACACAAAACTATAATTGCAACTAAATCAAGCGGTCTCTATCGGATGATCAGGAATTCCTCGGAGGAGGTAACCTACGGTTGCTAACGAGGCTTCCCACGGTTCAAATGAAATTATGGAACTCATTAAGTTGGGTTTAGTAAGTTCATTTAGACTAAGTAAATCCAATAGAAAATAATGGTGTCAGAACCAGGGAACCGTAGGATGCTAACCAGTGTCACTCTAATCAACTTTATATGCCCTCATAAAATTTAAAGAACTTCAACCACAGGACCACTTGATTTGATATTATAACTTTGTGTGATGTTTGACACACTAGAAAACTCAAACTCGTCGCGACGAGGAGCTTGGAGCTAGCATGGTGGGCAGCACGACCTTCTTCAATAGGAAAATCTGTCTTCTCCTGCTAAACCAATCTTCCTTCCTTAGATTTAAAACAACAAAGTCATTGGACTTCGAGGTTGCTTGCTTATGCAACGTAAACCCTCACCTTATCTTTATGCCTTTGTATAACCCTGCTATATAATATAAGCCCTAACTTGCCTTAGGATTTCGAGGTTGTCGTTTGTCACAACTTAAATCCNTTGCAAATCCTAAGAAGGTGCATACATGGTCTGGTTCAAGCCTAGCCTTAGGATTTATCCTAGATTCAACCTTAAGAATCATCAAAGGCAAACTCAAGACAAGATCAACTAAGGGGTAAGATTCCTTTTGGAACCATCTCAACGGCCTCCAAAAATTGGAGTCGGAGCATAAATAAATGCAGATATATCTCGGTTAGATAAGTAGAGAGGTCTAACTGGTAGTGTTGGATATTGAAGTATAACAACGAGTCATGGACTGATTTATCGAGGCAAAGTGTCTAATCAGTTCAACATGACTATTGACAAGGTGATAAAAAAATCAACCAAGTCAAACAAAACATATCCATGGAAATGGATATGAGAGAGGTGAATCAATTTCAAAAAGATGCTCTTTCACCAAGAACCCAAAAAGGTCAATAAGGTTCTGGATAGGGGAGCACCAAATCCTAGTCAGGTTCAGAGTAACTGACTAAATCAAATGCTTAGACATGTAGAATGGTCAAAGCGACAAAAAAACCACATCAATAGATCAGTCAAAAGGTAAACATAGCTCAAATAGAGTTAGGCACTCTCAAACAGCTTGGGAGGTGTGAATCCCAGCTAAACATGGATCGATGAAGACTAGCAAGGTGTTCTAACCCATACAACAAGTAATAAACAAAGAGCTTTTGGGGTGTCCCCCAATTAGAGTATAGAGCATCCAATATAGCTTTGTTTGATAAACAAAAGAGGTAGAATAAGCACTCTTCAAAGCAAATGCAAGTAAATCCCTCGCCATCAAACATAGAAAGTCATTCTACATGTAGCGTTGGGACGTCAAGAGACGTGGTGGCATGAATTTGCCTAACCCACTAGGGATTCGCCAGAGTAGGGCGATCAACTTCTATCCTGAACTAAGGTGAGAATCAATGGGGTGCGCCTCAGATCTCCCTTTATAAACGCAGGAAAAATTCATCTTTATCGATGAAAAGGAAGCCACAAAACTTTCTTTAGCTCACGAAAAGAGTAGGCACATCAAATGTGGGCAAAAGCCACTCCAACAGGATCATCGACGATACATGTGGCACAACATCTGGTACAGTAGCACTAAGTACCACACCAAGTGTCCCATGCAACACCTCAGAGGGTCTCGTAGCATGTATAACAGAAAGCAAATATTTCAGCCTCATAATGGACCGACAAGTGGACCCCGATCTCCTACTACGAGAGCCTTGTAAAAGGAAAATTGGAATCCCAACAAGGATAGAGACCTGTGGCTGCTTCAGCTGCCATAGTTGCAACGATCTGTTCCTATTCCTTTGGACGCCTTTGCCTAATGTAGGCATGGACGAGACCTCAGAGAAACCCGGAACGATGGAGGTTGGGAAGATTATCAAACCAGCAAAAACAGTTCCTCCTAAAGAGGAAGCTGCTCCTACTATCTCCTTGGTCAGAGAACTCATGGCAGCAGTAACAAAAAGGACTGTAGGGTGAGTATGGTCTGCATCTTGAGGAAAGAACCTCCTAGCAATTTTAGCTGGAGTATAACCCATACAGCTAAACAAAGGAGAGAAACAGTTCTCAGCCGACGAAATCTCAGCTTCATCCCAGACCAGAACTGAAACGTGTCATGGCAGGGACCCTGTCCACACCACCAACGGACAAAAGGTTGATTCTCAGCCGACAAAATTTAAGCATCAATCCTGAGTCGAAACCAAAACAAGTGGTAGCGGGGACCCGATCCACATTGCTAAAGGACAATACCATAAGAAGATAACTCTAGCTCTCTTAGGTAGTGCAACATCCATACGATGGAAATTCTCAAAACACGTAAGGACTACAAAAGAGGCTAGGAAATGAGAAAGAGTGTTGTAGTGCATCGCCATCTGGTACTAGCTTCTTCCTCGAGGGAAAAGGTAGCACCGATATGAGCTACTACAACGAAAGAAGTGTCACATGCACAACTCCTCCTTTTAAAGGAGGACAATTAGTAAGCATCCGACGAGGACGTGGTCCGCACAACCGGGAAAGTAGCACAACAACTCAATTCAGAGGCCAAAGATGCCCCCTGAACTGGAATCGAAACATGCATATAGACCTGATGCAGGACAAGCCGCTGAATTCACAACAATCTATTCCTGGTCCTCCTGGCATTGCTGCCTAATCGGCGGACAGGTGGATCCTCATGGGAACCGGAACAGAAAGAGAACCGGGATAAAAGTCACACCGGTGACAGTAGTGGTAGACCTACTACTAGTAAAAGGCTCACCTACCTATGGCAGGGAGATCCATGAGAAAATAGAGGAACCGGTCTGGAGAAGATCGTCAGGTGCTACGGCGCATTGCTATCGAGCATCGACCTCCTTTTTGCAAAAGAAGCGGGCGCGATGAGAGCTACTGTAGCAAAATAGCTCGATATACACGACTCCCCGTTTAATGGGGGAGGGCACAAAACAAATGCCTCAGAAGGTGTAGGAACAACTAAATGTCCACGTCTCCCCTTTTAAGGGGGAGGGCACAGAATAAATGCCTCAGAAGGCATAGAAACAGCTCAATATGCACATCTCCTCATTTAAGGGGGAGGGCATAGAGCGAACACCTCAGAGGGCGTCGGATCACGTAAGGTAATCCCACAAAAGTGCTTGACTGAACTGAAAGTTATGACACCTTTAGAAGCACAGAAAACGCTTTAGGAGAAGAAAAAGGGTTCCCCCGACGGTAGCGATCGTATCCATCTTCCTGCTCTTCCGCGTCACGGGGCAAAAAGGAACAACAATCAGAAATAAGGAGAGGTCACAAAACCAATCATAAGGTACAACGACATCAATGATTGCGATAATGCAGCAACCGAACTGTCAAGGGTGAGAGAAGGGACAGAATGCATCGAGTTGCTACTCCTAGCAACTGACACATGGACTGAAAATCAAGGTCTCACAAAAAACCTCAACTATGACTAAAAGGAAGAGAACCATGTCACGATAATATGAGCAAAACTCCTAGTATGAAAAGTGGCAACAACCCTAGAAGCGAAACTCCAAGTATGGAGAGAGAGACTCGTCCCCTGCGGAGTCGCCAATTTGTTTTCGTTCGTTTTTCTCTCTTTTATTTTAGAAAGAGTCGTGAGCTTGTCGATCGTCGTATACTTCCCCTATTCAAATAAATCTCCCTTTCAAATTAGATCAACGATTCAAAGAGGAGAGGAATCAAATAAAATCAGACATACGACAAAGCAACAAACAAGAGAAAACACAAAACGTGGAGAGCCTACGTGCGGTAAACCTCGCAAGGATAAGTTAAGAGTGTCCGCCCAAACAAGATTGGGTGAAAGCACCTTAAACTGATATCCGCGAAAGAATACCTACATAGGCTACCCATAACCAGAGATTCAGGTGTAGGTGTCTGTTCTGGGGTCAAGATCACTGCCAAGGGGACGTATCCCACTTGGTTAATTACATCTTGGGAGGTACCCAAGAATACTCTCAATAAAAGGAGTTTCGCTTGGATTATCGTGAACCTGGGGTAATAGGTATTCAAAGGAAGGTTATTCTGTATGGGAAACAGTCCCGATGCTTCAAAACTCGCGCTAAGCCATCGGGCAGAGAGTGAGTCTCTCACATCCCGAATGGGTAGCGGCTCATCGACACACGGGGCCCACGGAATAACCTAAATCATCTTGACGGGGATATCCAAACACGTTAAAGCACGTCCGGGCCATAAGGGCAGAGGACAAATCGTCGTATCCCAAATGGGCGGGAGCTCATCGCTATCGGGCTGTCAAAATGATATTAAAGAAGTCAAGGAGCGACAGGGCTTAAAGGGGCTCAACAAAAAAGATGGTAGAGTGATCCTAAAAGGTAGAGGTAACTGGGACTGGGTACCAAGGACCCGTCATCCACAGCTACTAGGACCCTAAGTCTACTTAGTAGTGAAGGTAATCGACCCAACATGTCCTGAGATCCCTAGTCAGCAATTCGTGAATTGCGTCGTCCACGGGAAACTCGGTAGCCCTAAGGTCAAAGGAACGAAACTCTATCATATGACTAAAAGCTGGAGCTCCAAGAGGTGGGACTTATACCTGCCAAAATGGAAAGGATGCCTCAGGAAGGAAAAGAAAATGGAGGTTCAGCTACAAAGTTGGAAACGCTCCAAACAAAAGGACTTACACCCCGTCTAGGTCAGGGAGCCTTATAACATCCTAGGCGCACTAGACAACCACATATAAAGAGGTATGTTGGACCAGTCAGGTTGGAGAAGTGCGACTCCTCCTCAGGACATGCAAATATGATGCAGTTATCTAGAGCGGTCCTTAAGTATTGTGGAGGCCCTATTAATATACGCAGGAAAGTAAATGTGAAAGTCTTTAAAGCCTGAATATTTTAATCCTAAATTTTAATTTTCTTGAATATTTTATTTAGGATTTTGTAGAAAACCCTAGATTATATCGTGAAATCCCAGATCACAGAAAGAAACAAGGAAAACACATGCAAGTGCAGACATGAAATATGATGCAAAAAAGCAAAAAAAGCAAGTCAAATCAAAATAATTAACAAGCTGGTGCCGCTAGGTCGGCAACATATCCCAGAAAAGAAAAAGGCGGCCGGACTCCACATATACATGCCCGGTCCTAATTCTATACATCAATATAAAATGCAGAATTAAGATACGGGGCACGAGCATCTGCTCCTGGTCCCCTCTACGTGGTTCCCGCGCCAAACGCTTCGGAACCCGTACCGATATCTTATTTCTACTACAGGACTCTCCTAGACTCTAAAAGTACATAGAAAAATAAAAGACTCAATCCTGCATGAAAACAAGTGTCAGCGGGAAAGCTCACATGCAAATAACGTATCATGAGCCATGCCTTAAAAGTGGGAGAGCTAATAGTACCTGCAAGCAAAAGGGTCAGAAATCATTATTTGCTCCCCCTATAGCGGTACCTATGTGTGTGTGTGAATAAATAGGCATGGCTCCCTGCAGAAGAACGCCCTAACATACTACCACATATATGCAACATGCAGTCACATCACAAGCACAACACAGAAGAAAGATACCTGACTAGGGTAACCAATCCAGCAGAGAACAATAGTCAGGCATCAAAAAGACTACCTAGCACCCTAAATCCTAACCTAGCACACCATCTAACGAAAAGTGCGTCAACCTATTATCTATGTGCGGGGTAGGTCTAAGTATAGTATGACTTTGACAGGGTCGTCATACCTGCCCCATCCTAAAGATCCGAAGGATCTAAAGGGTGTCACGAAGGGTTGTGACACGAGTTAGATCTATTAGATCTTTAACACAGTCATACTCGTGTCAATCCCGACGACTTAACTCGCATTGCTCACTAGGATCAACCCAGCAAGCAATGCTCGTTAAGTCATCGCGACCAACACGGGGTCACTCTCCTAACGAGCCTGACTCACTATCCATACAAACATGCAAATACAAATGCAATCAATCATGTAACAAAAGTGATGAGTGTATTGTGAGGCAGTGACTCAGGAAAAGGTGGGCATGTCGTGGTGGCAACGACCCAAATAAATGAGTGTGTCGTAGTGGCAGTGACCCAAAGAGTAGGCGTGCCGTAGAGGCAGCGGCCTGAAGGTGTGTCGTAGAGGCAGTCACCAAAAGGGATTGGCGTGTCGTGGAGGCAGCAGCCTGAAGAGAGGTGTACCGTAGCGGTAGTGACCAAAAGGGATGGGCATGCCTCCACGGCAGTTGCCTGAAGGTGTGCCGTGGAGATAATAACCAAAACGGATAGGCGTATCGTGGAGGCAGTAGCCTGAAGAAAGGTGTACCGTAGCAGCAGTGACCAAAAGTGATGGGCGTGTCGTAGTGGTCAGTCGAACCAAAGTGATACGCTCACCGAGCCGGAGCAGCCTATCGGAGCAAAGTGAAATGCTCGCTAGACGGGGCGGCTGGTCGGAGCAAAGTGAGAGGCTCACCGGGCCGGGGCAGCTGGTTGGAGCTAAGTGAAATGCTCGTTGGCCCGGNTATATATATATATATATATAGAGAGAGAGAGAGAGAGAGAGAGTAAGAGAGAACTCTTGTATATGCCTACATAATGTAGCTATATACTAGAAGGGCATTCATTAATAAAAAATTACTATAGAATCTAATGTATGGGATGCTTAAAGAATCCCCTACCAAAAATAAAGATAGGTTGAGGGGGGGACTTTGTCTATAACATTGACTTGGCTAACCAGCTTGCAAGTTTATTACCCTCTCTAAGAATAAAGGAGAAGAGTGTTTTCGTTCGTTTTTCTCTCTTTTATTTTAGAAAGAGTCACCAGCTTCTCGATCGTCATATACTTCCCCTATTCGAATAAATCTCCCGTCTGAATCAGATCAACGATTCGAAGAGGAGAGGAATCAAATAAAAATGGACATATGACAAAATGACAAACAAGAGAAAACACAAAACGTGGAGAGCTTACGTGCGGTAAACCTCGCAAGGATAAGTTAAGAGTGTCCGCCAAAACAAGATTGGGTGAAAGCACCTTAAACCGATATCCACGAAAGAATACATACGTAGGCTACCCATAAACAGAGATTCAGGTGTAGGTGCCTGTTCTGGGGTCAAGATCACTCCCAAGGGGACGTATCTCACTTGGTTAGTTACATCTATGCGGGGTACCCAAGAATACTCTCGATAAAAGGAGTTTCGCTTGGATTATCGTGAACCTGGGGTAAAAGGTATTCAAAGGAAGGTTATTCCGTGTGGGAAAAAGTCCCGATGCTTCAAAACGCGCGCTAAGCCATCGGGCAGAGACTGAGTCTCTCACATCCCAAATGGGTAGCAGCTCATCGACACATGGGGCCCACGGAATAACCTAAATCATCTTGACGGGGATATCCAAACACGTCAAAGCACATCCGGGCCATAAGGGCAGAGGACAAATCGTCGCATCCGAAATGGTCGGCAGCTCATCAGTATCGGTCTGTCAAAATGATATCAAAGAAGTAAAGGAGCGACAGGGCTTAAAGGGGCTCAACAAAAAGGATGGTAGAGTTATCCTAAAAGGTAGAGATAACTGGGACTGGGTACCAAGGACCCGTCATCCAGAACTACTAGGACCCTAAGTCTACCTTGTAGTGAAGGTAGTCGACCCGGATCTCCGAGGGGGAAACTCTTCATGGCGTTGCGAAATGGACTAGCTACAAAACTTTTTCCATTTCGTGAACTCCTCTAGACTTTGCAAAGCGAGCAAGCTACAAAGCTTATCTCACTTTGCCAAGTTTGACCTCCCAACTTCTCCAAGTAAAGCTGGGGAATCCAAATCAAGGGGAGTGAGGGACTCCGACCCATCGGGACTTGTGCTAAAGGTCACAAAAAGGGGAACACTCAGCTCTACGGAGGGGTATTTGGCCACGCACAGGAAATCCTAACCTAAAGGCTGGCTCTAGAAAATCCAACGATCCATCACACAGGCACATCGTCGCGCCAACCCACGTAGGCGCACACACCCCGTATGGGCGATTGAACCCACACGCCTAGACTCCATTATTCCTAAGCCTGGCTAGGAGGTAGAAAGTTTTACCACCGTGATGGTTGCAGACACATTTCTTTGCTTGCTTCGAGCTCGCCGGTGTCTGATCCATGCTCCAATGTGCCTCGTAAAACGTGCACCAGACAACAGAAAAATGGGAAATTGTGAGGGCAAGAGGTATGCAAAGTATTTANAACGACCTCACCTGGGAGACTTAAGGTTTAGACCCTTGGATGTGCGGCACCACCGCCTCTTGCTTTGGTGAGAAAATGTGGGGGAGTTTCTCCCCGGATCTCTGAGGGGGAAACTCTCCACGACGTCGCGAAATGGACAAGCTACAAAGCTTTTCCCATTTTGTGAACTCCTCTAGACTTTGCAAAGCAAGCAAGCTGCAAAGCTTATCTCGCTTTGCCAAGTCCGACCTTTTAACTTCTCCAAGTAAAGCTAGGGAATCCAAAGCAAGGGGAGTGAGGGACTCCGACCCATCGAGACTTGTGCTAAGGCTCACAACAAAGGGGGACACTCGGCTCTATGGAGGGGTATTTGGCCACGCACAGGAAGTCCTAACCTAAAGGCTGGCTCTAGGAAATCCAACGATCCATATCACAGGCACGTCATCGCGTCGACCCACGCCGGTGCACACACCCCGTATGGGCGATCGAACCCACACGCCTACACTCCACCATTCCTAAGACTGACTAGGAGGTAGAAAGTCTCACCACCGTGACGGTTGCAGACGCGTTTCTTTGCTTGCTTTGAGCTCACTGGTGTCCGATCCATGCTCCAATGTGCCTCGTAAAATGTGCACCGGACAACAGAAAGATGGGAAATTGTGAGGGCAAGAGGTATGCAAAGTATTTAAATAAATAATTTTTGGCATATGAAAATGTTCGACCAAAAATGAACCTTCGAGAAGGATCCCTCGATGCTGGTGAAGTGTACGTCGTCGACATGGTGGGGCAGCGACGTGTAGATGCTAGCTCGTCGGCGGTGCGCACTGGGAGCGAAGGAAACGTGGAGGGGAGCCCAAAATCTAAAGATATCCTCGCTGATTTACTCTGACAAAGTACGACGCCGGCGAGGAAGAGGTCCACCGAGTTGGGCCGATGAAAGGAAGAAGCTTGACCGACCAAGGAAAAGAAGATGCCGAAGGTGGCGGCTCGGCCGACAGGTGGAAGATCGGCAGCTGAAGGCCTCGACGAGGAGGTTTTTTGCTGGTGGGGAATACCAGCAGTGCGTCGGCGGCAAGGTTAGAGGCCAAAGCTCGACCGGCCGAGAGGAAAGGAGGAGACGAAAAGGCANGCACTGGGAGCGAAGGAAACGTGGAGGGGAGCCTAAAATATGAAGATATCCTCGCTGATTTACTCTGACGAAGTACGGTGCCGGCGAAGCAAAAGGCCGGCAAGGAAGAGTTCCACCGAGTTGGGCCGATGAAAGGAAGAAGCTTGACCGGCCAAGGAAAAGAAGATGCCGAAGGTGGCGGCTTGGCCGACAGGTGGAAGATCGGCAGCTGAAGGCCTTGACGAGGAGGTTTTTTGCTGGTGGGGAATACCAGCAGTGCGTCGGCGGTGAGGTTAAAGGCCAAAGCTCGACCGGCCGAGAGGAAAAGAGGAGGCAAAAAGGCCGGATTTTTGCTCAGGGAGGAACTGAAGTCGGCCGGATCTAGTTGCCGGCGTTGGAGGAGACCGACGGGCGACCTGCAATGTGGAGATCCCGCGGTGGCGAGCTCCTACGTCGAGTAGGAGGGAGAGCGGCGAGAGGAGGAGGCTTTGGCCAACAGAAGGAGGATGCTNGCTAGGTGGCGGCACGAGGAAAGCTCCGCCGATGACTGGAGCAGGAGCACAAACCGTCGGCGACGACGGCGTCGTCGGCGAGGTGGAAGAACGGTGCTAGAGTTCACGAAAATTGGCGGCAGAGGTTTCGCGTGAGAATAGGGGAGAGAGGGGGAGTTTTTTTCCTTTTATCCTTTTATAATGTTATTAATTATGATATTAATAATAATATAACGTTAATATATAATAATATATAATAATAATATAACATTAATAATGTTAATAATATATATATATATATAACGTTAACAGGATAACATTGTATATATATATAAAGTTAATAATATAACGTTAATAATAATATATATATTATATATTATATTATTTATATGATTATAATTATCGTTTACGTATTCTTCACACGTATACGTCCTCGCGGCGGAGTGAATGTCCTTTCTGACTAAAGCCGACGTTCCGAACGTATCAGCGCTGTCTTTTTCGCCATTCGAGGTCGTCCGGACAACCTTTTTCGACTATCGAACCAAAAACGATAATTTTCATATATATTTTTTTAATTCGTCTGCGAAATTGTGATGTAACGAACGTCCGACTTAGGTGGGAACGACAATTCGGGCATGTTAACGCGGTCTATCTTGTAATTCGGGGTCGCTTGAGGCCGCTCGANTATATATAAAGTTAATAATATAACGTTAATAATAATATATATATTATATATTATATTATTTATATCATTATAATTATCGTTTACGTATTCTTCACACGTATACGTCCTTGCGGCGAAGTGAATATCCTTTCTGACTAAAGCCGATGTTCTGGACGCATCGGCGCTGTCTTTTTCGCCATTCGGGGTCGTCCGGACCACCTTTTTCAACTATCGAACCAAAAATGATAATTTTCATATATTTTTTTTTTAATTCGTCTGCGAAATTGTGACGTAACGAACGTCCGAATTAGGTGGGAACGACAATTCAGACACGTTAACGCGGTCTATCTTGCAATTCGGGGTTGCTTGAGACCGCTCGGATTACCTTTCCAACGATCGGGCTAAAAAATAATAATTCGTGTATTTTAGACTTGTAGCGAACTGTACGTCCTTTCTAAGTAAAATCGACGTCCCAGACGCGATCGCGCAGTCCGTTTCATCGTCTAGGACCATCTGGACAACCTCGCTGATGATCGGGCCAATTCAGGCCAGTTTTGCGTGTGACACGACATATAATATTTGTTGACCCGAACGGAGTCGTCCAACGTACCAAATGTTGACCGGCCTTCGCCTAAGTGAAAGCCAAAGCCTAGCAGAATGGCTTTGGCTACGTGCCCCTCAACACGTGCCAAAAAGGTCTCGGGTGGGTGTCTGAACTATCGAGTCATCCCGAGTCATGCAGGTGGACACCCTACACTCGTGACATCAAAAATTGATGCCAACAAAGAGTACAATAATTTTGAAAGACAGAGAGATTTTTTTGAATCCAGTGAATAGTGTGCCAAGGAGAATCAACTTGTGCTAGAACGCTCTGTATGAGTAAGTGTGAGTCTGATTCTATCTGAATATGGTGCAAATTTCCCAACATGGAGAGTTTCAAAGCCCAATAGATAGCAATAACATAAGCTTCAACAACATCCTTGACCAAAACATGGGATTGAAAGTAAAGTAAACACTTCCCAAAGGGATCCCTAAGTACACCCCCAATGTAGCTTCTTCATTCAAGTAGCTCCCATCAGTATTGAATTTAACCCAGAAAGGGGGAGGCTTAAGCCTTTGGACAGTTAAGATATGACCAGAGATGAATGGACCAGGTGTAGCTAGGGCTAGACATATATTAGGCAACTTTTTCAAGTGTATAAGTTTTAGTATAAAAGCCATGCATCTTTTGGCGTGACAGGTATTTATCATCAAACTTATTTTGGTTCTTAGCCATCCAAACATACCAGGTAACAATCCCAAGTATAGAGGGTAAGATAACAGCTTGGCAATTAGTCCAAGAATTTATAAAATTTTGCCAACTAACAATGTAGTTTTGGCATAAGAATTACTCCAGGACTTAGATAAACTCTGCAAAGGGGCAATCTCATTTACAAGTTGGATATGAAGAAAGCCTATGACACAATCAGTTGGGATTTCATTGTAGAGGTATTGAGGGCTAGGGGCTTCTCTACAGACCTAGTTAATCTAATTCTCAGGTGGCTTGCAAACAATGCCAATTAAGTTTTAATCAATGGTCAACTTTATGGTTTTTTTCCAAGCTACTAAAGGTATAAAGCAAGGTGGTCTCTTGTCTCCTACCATCTTTATCCTTCCATCTTTATNCCAAGCTACTAAAGGTATAAAGCAAGGTGGTCCCTTGTCTCCTACCATCTTTATCCTTCCATCTTTATCCTTGCCTTTGATTATCTCTCCAGATTGCCAAATTAGAAATTCTCTTCATCTCCNCCAAGCTACTAAAGGTATAAAGCAAGGTGGTCCCTTGTCTCCTACCATCTTTATCCTTCCATCTTTATCCTTACCTTTGATTATCTCTCTAGATTGCCAAATTAGAAATTCTCTTCATCTCAACATCTGAGTTTTTAGTCATAAATCCAACTTGTGTGTCAGCCACTTGTTTTATGCTAATGATATCATTATCTTCTCAAGGGCAACCAAACCAGCTGCTAAAACCATCCATCTTTGTTTGAAGGAGTTTCAAGCCACATATGGGATGTCCCTTAATCATAAGATATATATATATATATATATAGACACACACACACACACACAAACATATATAATTAACACATGTTTCTCATCCTTTTTCCAAATTGAATTCTGGGAGACCTAACAAAGTTAACTAGGCTTAGGTTTGGGTTTCTCTGGGTTTGAAAAATTAGTTGATTAATTAACAAATTTATTTACTTAAATTTTTTATTAATCATTTTATTATCTTAATAGTTAATTAAGGGTTTTAATTAAACATTTTATAGTTTCAATTAAATATCATATTTTTAAACTGATTAAATTAGTCATTTAATTCCCTTGTTTTATTTACTAAATATTTAGTTGNTATATATAGACACACACACACACACACACACACACACACACACACACACAAACATATATAATTAGCACATGTTTATCATCCTTTTTCCAAATTGAATTCTGGGAGACCTAAAAAAATTAACTAGGCTTAGGTTTGGGTTTCTCTGGGTTTCTAAAATTAATTGATTAATTAGCAAATTTATTTATTTAAATTTTTTATTAATTATTTTATTATCTTAAGAGTTAATTAAGGGTTTTAATTAAACATGTTATAGTTTCAATTAAATATCATATTTTTAAACTGATTAAATTATTCATTTAATTCCCTTGTTTTATTTATTAATTATTTAGTTGGTTAATTATTTCTTTCACTAATTAATTAGATGTTTAAAATATTTAATACTTGTGAATTAACCAATGATTTAATTGGTGAAATTGATATTTATTAATTATGACTTTTAATAAGTTATTTTAACAAATGACTTTATGAATTGTTAGTTAGTTGCTTAATTATTTTTTAAATTTAATTTATTAATTAAAAGTCTATTATATTGAATTTAAGTGTAAAATTAAATTGGTTTGAAATATGTTTTTTAGAATTTATTATTAAAAAATTTTAGGTTAATTTTTTTTTGTTTCACTCATATTGTTTTGTTTTTTGATCTAAAATAACTAAAAAAACTTTTATTTATGTAAAAGAACAACATATAAGNTTTTTTTAATTTAATTTATTAAATAAAAGTCTATTATATTGAATTTAAGTGTAAAATTAAATTGGTTTGAAATATTTTTTTTAGAATTTATTATTAAAAATTTTTAGGTTAATTTTTTTTTTGTTTCACTCATATGGTTTTGTTTTTTGATCTAAAAGAACTAAAAAAACTTTTATTTATGTACAAGAACAACATATAAATATATATCATCTTACATATTTTAAAGGCCCTATGGTTTCCTCATGGAATATCTAACATTTGGCATGTAGAGCATATTAAATGGAAAAATCCTAAATTATACCATGAAGCTTACACGAAACATTCATAAAAAAAACATAGGACATGCATATTAAAAAAAAACACTATGATTTAAATAAAAAATTTTGAAAAATGTTGAAAAGACATTACAAAAATAAAAAGAAAATTATTCAAAATCAGTTAACACATCAAGAACATTTAAATTGATTGATCAATTTTGAGAAACAAACATGAACATTGAATAGCATGCATGGTTTTTAAGAACCCATGGTGAATAGAAAAATTCAAGACTAACACATAGATTACATGATTATTAGACTTGCAAGTTGGATGGATAAAATTGAAGAAAGTAAGTTGGAATCCACTTACCTTGGTTTGAGGCTCTTGATTTGTTGTTCAAACCAAAGGGATGAAGGGCAGTGCAGTGTTTTGGATTTGTAGTTAGGGAGGAGAAGAAAAATGGGAGTTTCAGCTTTTGCTTGGAAAGTGGAAAGGAGAAAGGAGAGGANTAAATATATATCATCTTACATATTTTAAAGGCCCTATGGTTTCCTCATGGAATATCTAACATTTGGCATGTATAGCATATTAAATGGAAAAACCCTAAATTATACCATGAAGCTTACATGAAACATTCATAAAAAAAACATAGGACATGCATATTAAAAAAACACTATGATTTAAATAAAAAATTTTGAAAAATGTTGAAAAGACATTACAAAAATAAAAAGAAAATTATTCAAAATCAGTTAACACATCAAGAACATTTAAATTGATTGATCAATTTTGAGAAACAAACATGAACATTGAATAACATGCTTGATTTTTAAGAACCCATGGTGAATAGAAAAATTCAAGACTAACACATAAATTACATGATTATTAGACTTGCAAGTTGGATGGATAAAATTGAAGAAAGTAAGTTGGAATCCACTTACCTTGGTTTGAGGCTCTTGATTTGTTGTTCAAACCAAAGGGATGAAGGGCAGTGCAGTGTTTTGGATTTGCAGTTAGGGAGGAGAAGAAAAATGGGAGTTTCAGTTTTTGCTTGGAAAGGAGAAAGGAGAGGGAGATAAGGGAGAGAATTAAAGTGTGTATATATGGGGAGTTGGGGTCATGGTTTTGGGTGATAATGGGAGCAGAATTGAAGGAAAAAGAAGTTAGGGTCAAATGGATGGCTTAGATTAAGGAGGGGAGTTAAGTATGGAATGGATGGCTTAGATTGAAGTGAGG
>JXCR01137483.1:119764-131923 GCA_002079205.1 Phalaenopsis hybrid cultivar | reverse complement strand
TATATATATATATATATATATATATATATATATATAGACACACACACACATACACATGGACATATATAATTAGCACATGTTTCTCTTCCTTTTTCCAATTTGAATTCTGGGAGACCTAACAAAGTTAACAAGGCTTAGGTTTGGGTTTCTCTCGGTTTCAATAATTAATTGATTAATTAAAAATTTTATTTATTTAAATATTTGATTAATTAGTTTATTATCTTAAGAGTTAATTAAGGGATTTAATTAAACATTTTATAGTTTCAATGAAAAATCTTTTTTTTTAAATTGATTATATTAGTTATTTAATTCCTTTGTTTAATGTACTAAATATTTAGTTGGTTAATTATTTCTTTCACTAATTAATTAAATGTTTAAAATATTTAATACTTGTGAATTAATCAATGATTTAATTGGTGAAATTGATATTTATTAATTGTCATTTAATAAGTTATTTTAACTAATTACTTTATGAATTGTCATTTAGTTTCTTAATTAATTTTTTAATTTAATTTATTAAATAAAAGTCTATTATATTGAATTTAAGTGTAAAATTAAATTGGTTTGAAACATTTTTTGTAGAATTTATTATTAAAACTTTTTAGGTTAATTAAAATTTATTACTCAATTCTTTTGTTAATTTGGTAATTAAATAATTTATTATTTAATTAATGCATTTAATAAATTCTTTAAAGAGTTTTAATATTTAAGCATCGTAATAATTTGATTAAATATTTAAGGTTTTAACTATTTTAATTAATTATTTATTGGATTAATTAAATTATTAAATTATTTAATTACAAGTTTATAAGTTAAGTAAGCTAATTTAGGTTCCCTTTAAAGTGATTAGTGGATTAATTAGATTATTATTAGTTTAGTTAATTAATTTATGGATTGAATATATTATGTAAGTACCTATATAATGAATTTATAAATTAGTTAATTTATTAATTAACTTGTACTCTTTTAGGCTTAGTTTAGGGATAAGTTAGAGGATTAGGCTCAATTCTAAAAGATGTGATGGCGATTAGTTGCTCAGTTTAAGTGATTTAGTGAGGATTTAAATGTTTTATCCCTTTAATTAGATATAATTAATGAACTTAAGATTATGTTCTAAGGTTAATTAGGATTCTTAGGTTTGTTTAATGGCTAAATCCTCATGGTTTGCATAAATTAAAGCATGATATTCTCAATTTGCATAAAATCAAGGGTTGATCTAATTAGCTTTTATTGAATTGTACCTAATCTCTAGTTTTCCATGTGGTTCATACCATAATTATTTTTGGTTTCACTCATATGGTTTTGTTTTTTATCTAAAAGGAGTAAAAAAACTATTATTTATGTACAAGAACAACATATAAACATATATCATCTTACATATATTAAAGGCCTTATGGTTTCCGCATGGAATATCTAACATTTGGCATGTAGCGCATATTAAATGGAAAAGCCCTAAATTATACCATGAAGCTTATACGAAACATTCATTAAAAAACATAGGACATGCATATTAAAAAAACATAACGATTTAAATAAACAATTTTGAAAATTGTTGAAAGGATAATAAAAAAAATTAAAAGAAAATTATTCAAAATCAGTTAACACATCAAGAACATTTAAATTAATTGATCAATTTTGAGAAACAAACATGAACATTGAATAACATGCATGATTTTTAAGAACCCATGGTGAATAAAAAAATTCAAGACTAACACATAGATTACATGCTTACTAGACTTGCAAGTTGGATGGATAAAATTGAAGAAAATAAGTTGGAATCCACTTGCCTTGGTTTGAGGCTCTTGATTTGTTGCTCAAACCAATGGGATGAAGGGCAGTGCAGTGTTCTGGATTTGTAGTTAGGGAGGAGAAGAAAAATGGGAGTTTCAGCTTTTGCTAGGAAAGGGGAATGGAGAGGAAGAGAAGGGAGGGAATTAAAGTGTGTAGATATGGGGAGTTGGGGTCATGGTTTTGGGTGATAATGGGAGCAGAATTGGAGGAAAAAGAAGTTAGAATCAAATGGATGGCTTAGATTAAGGAGGGGAGTTAAGTATGGAATGGATGGCTTAAATTGAAGTGAGGTGGAGGAAAGAGCGGAAGGAGGTTTCAGTTTAAAAGAGGTGGAAGAAAAAAAAAAAGGGAGAGGGTGGACTGGTGACGTCAAGAGCTTGGATGGAGGAGGTTAGAGAAGAAAAAGATGGCGCAAAGGATGTGAATGTAATTTTTGAAAAAAGAGATAGTTTAGTAATTTTCCAAGGTAGTTAGGGTAGTTATGAAAAAAATATAACTATATTTTAATTTAAAGAGGATGATACAAGGATTATAATGCTTCAATCTGCTTCAAAAAACAGATCTCTAGATCAAGATATAAGCATTTGAAGAGGCTAGGTGGTTGGAGAGGTGGTTAAAAGGTGGTTGGGAGTTGGTCGCAGCAAAAAATTTACTTGAGGTCATTTGATAAATAAACAAGGAATTGAATGGTCATGTGGTTTTAGCTAATTCATCTCTAAAAAAAGAATGATCGATCAAAGTGGGTCGAAACCCTTAGAAAAGAGAAATAGTGAATTTTTGGAAAAAAGTAACTGATTTATCAGTTGAAATTGTTTATTTTTTAATTTTAAAAAAATTTAGTTGGGGTCCCAGGTTCATTTGGAGCCAATTTGATGATGTTACTATCAAATTATCATTTTACAATCAAATTTATCATTTTCCTCTCTTCTGATTATCGTTGGCTCAACGAGCCTCCAAACAAAATCATATTTAAGCATGGAGGGACACACTTAAGAGGTTTTGATACAAACACAACGACAAAGTTCTTTTTTAAAAATAATGGCTCATTGAAAACAATTTATGTAGAACCATTTTAATTGTGCAGTTTACCTAAGAATAGTATACGATAACCTCCAAATTAGTTTTCAAGATTTTCATGTGTAACATGAGGACCATGCAACTTACAAATTATAATTTGGATCACTGAATTGATTTTTGAAAGTAAACAACAATTTTGGGGATTACAACGATAATCAACATGCATGAAAATTTGACTTGAAAAGTTATACGTAAAAATTATTTCAAATGATTATTGAATTTATTTGCATGGTATTTATAAGTGATAATAAGCCTCATGAAACTTTCAAACTAAAGACTTGAGTGCTACAATCATTTTATGAGAGAAAATAATAATCTTAGGGTTTAAGTGATTAATTCCATTTTTAATGTTAACTNCAAAAAATTTACTTGAGCTCATTTGATAAATAAACAAGGAATTTAATGGTCATGTGGTTTTAGCTAATTTGTTTCTATAAAAAGAATGATCGATCAAAGTGGATTGAAACCCTTAGAAAAGAGAAATAATGAATTTTTGGAAAAAAGTAACAGATTTATCAGTTTAAATTTTTTATTTTTTAATTTAAAATANCAAAAAATTTACTTGAGCTCATTTGATAAATAAACAAGGAATTTAATGGTCATGTGGTTTTAGCTAATTTGTCTCTATAAAAAGAATGATCGATCAAAGTGGATTAAAACCCTTAGAAAAGAGAAATAATGAATTTTTGGAAAAAAGTAACTGATTTATCAGTTTAAATTTTTTATTTTTTAATTTAAAATAATTTTAGTTGAGGTCCTAGGTTCATTTGGAGTCAATTTGATGTGGTTACTATCAAATTATCATTTTACGATCAAAATTATCATTTTCCTCTCTCCTGATTATCGTTGGCTCAACGAGCCTCCAAATAAAATCATATTTAAGCATGGACAAAGTTCTTTCTTAAAAATAATGACTCATTGAAAAAATTTTATGTAGAACCTTTTTTCATGCATTGAAACCCTTAATTGTGCNCCTCTCTCCTGATTATCGTTGGCTCAACGAGCCTCCAAATAAAATCATATTTAAGCATGGACAAAGTTCTTTTTTAAAAATAATGACTCATTAAAAAAAATTTATGTAGAACCTTTTTTCATGCATTGAAACCCTTAATTGTGTAGTTTTACCTAAAAATAGTATACGATAACCTCCAAACTAGTTTTCAAGATTTTCAGGAGTAATATGAGGACCATGCAACTTACAAATTACAATTTGGATCACTAAATTGATTTTTGAAAGTAAACAACAATTTTGGGGTTTACAACAATAATCGACATGCATGAAAATTTGACTTGAAAAGTTATACGTAAAAATTATTTCAAATGATTATTGAATTTATTTGCATGGTATTTATAAGTGATAATAAGCCTCATGAAACTTTCAAACTAAAGACTTGAGTGCTACAATCATCTTATGGAGAAAATAATAATCTTGGGGTTTAAGTGATTAATGCCATTTTTAATGTTAACACTGAGTTTGGTTAAAATTGTTTGTGGTTTGAAAATTATTTGGATTTTTTTTATTTTTATCAGGTTAAAAATTTCAATTTTTTAAAATTTGAGTTTGCTCAAGATCAAGCTCAAGTGAAGCCCAGTTAAGCTTAAGGCAGGAAAATAAGATTGTTGACAAAAAAATGTGGTCAACAATGACTATTAATATAGTTGGATTTGCACTTAAAGTTGTTAGTTAATGTGTTGTTATTTCTTGTGATNATCAGGTTAAAAATTTCAATTTTTTAAAATTTGAGTTTGCTCAAGATCAAGCTCAAGTGAAGCCCAGTTAAGTATAAGGCAGGAAAATAAGATTGTTGACAAAAAAATGTTGTCAACAATGACTATTAATATAGTTGGATTAGCACTTAAAGTTGTTAGTTAATGTGTGGTTATTTCTTGTAACATGTATGTTATAAAAACTATGTAAACTTTTCTTCAAAAAATGTGATTTTATTATCTTTTTTTAGAGATAGAGAACTTGGTAGAGCATCCCATGATTTTGGGATGAACAAGGATGATACACTTATCGTCAATGATGTCTCATGATGCATAGAGGTCCTTCAAGATAAATTTGAAGACCCAAAGTCCCAAGTTAGTATTTTTTTGTTAGGCTACATAAGAGATCTCGACTATCATTTTTCTTAGGGTGTATAGTGGTACCTAGCTAAATTAGAGGTTATCTTGTATTTTGCATTTTGCTTATTTTGTTTGATGAGTTTGGTTTGAGCATGCATTAGACTTGCATACTTTTCAAATCTTTCATATATTTATNATCTTTTTTTAGAGATAGAGAACTTGGTAGAGCATCCCATGATTTTGGGATGAACAAGGATGATACACTTATTGTCAATGATGTCTCATGATGCATAGAAGTCCTTCAAGATAAATTTGAAGATCCATAGTCCCAAGCTAGTTTTTTTTTTGTTAGGCTACATAAGAGATCTCGAGTATCATTTTTTTAGGGTGTATAGTGGTACCTAGCTACATTAGAAGTTCTCTTGTATTTTTTATTTTGCTTATTTTGTTTGATTAGTTTAGTTTGAGTATGCATTAGGCTTGCATACTTTTCAAATCTTTCTTATATTTATTATGCATGACTAGGCTTGTAACATGGTAGGTTTCTAAGAAAACAATTTATATTTGAATCAAATAATAAAAATTTTCAATGGAAGTAAAAAAGAAATAATAAAACATAAAAAAAATTAACTTTATGCATGCATATTACTTCACTCCTTATTTTTCTACAAACTCCTCATGCACAACTTGGTTTCATCAAACCTATGATCATGAAAGTAGCTTCATCCTTGGTTAGTGAGTTCTAAATCAAAATCTATAGTAAAATAAAATTTAATATATTAGTTAAGTGCATCATATATCCATCATAGTTGAGTAGCTTGACTTATAGAGTCGAGCTTTAAATTTCATAAATCCTTTGATTCAAATAGTTTTCTTACATATCCTACATTTGTGTGTGAATATACTTTGATGGTTTTGAGGAACTTAAATGATTTATTGGCTAAGTTTTTTATGCAGTGTATTTTGCTAGTGGGTTTGAATACTATAAGACCCTTTTATATCATTATAGTTTAGTTTGTGCTACTATCTAAATGATGGCTTTTTACTTTAGTTTAGGATTTGGTTCCATCTATTTGCCCTAACATTATATAATTTCCTATCTTCAAAGCTTCTCTTCAATCCTATATCATAAGATTATAAGTTTATAACTTTTAATATAGTAAATAAATTAAATAACATTAAATATCAATTTTAAAACAATAAAGCTCAATCATTTGATATTTTAAAACACAACTTAGCTTCTCTCTATCTATTATTTTATATTTTTTATCCTTCAAATTAAATTTTAAAAGAAACTATCCAAATTAGAGATATCAAATTTGAATTTAGAAAATAAATATCTTTTAAATTAAAAATAGATACTTTTTTTAGGAGATCATATCTTTTATGATATAAGTAACTATAAAATCTTGCTTTTTGAGGAAACACATATCTTACAATAAAATAAGCTATTGCATAGTCAAATTAAATAAGAAAAATTAGAGGTAATGTATACTAATAATTTTTATATTATTATTTTTATAATTTGATAAAACATAAAATAGTTATTATATTTCAAAAGGATAAATCATTTCTAATATTATATCTAATCTCAAAATTAAAATATTATAATATTTTCTGGTTTATAATTGTTTTCAATAGCTTCTTAACTCCCATGCAAATTAATCAAAACTAGTTATTTACTTCATATGGTAAAGGCATATCCTAACCTAACATTTTACGAGCATTGCAATTCACACACACCACCAAAATCTTATTCCACCAAGTTATCTTTTTAAATTAGTCCGAATAAGCATAGCATAAATTGACCTTAAAATTTTAAGAACAATGCCAACTACAATATCTAATCACTCCACAATAAACTCTAGAATACATTTTTAAATATTGAAATTAAGATTTAAAGACAACTCAACTAATCGATCTCATTGATGAGTCACACAATATTACCAATTATCCTAAAAAGAGTGATAATACAAAAGACTCACGGATACAAAGGGAGAGAGCTAAAATAATAACTTAGCAGCAAAATTTATAGACGACTCATCTATAAGTGATATCAACAATGTAGTGGGTTCATGGAAGTAGCTAGGCAACAACTATTGAGCACAAATAATAGAAGGAGAAAAATCATTTCCAAATATTGGTAAATCAAAATCATTAACCACTAATAGAGAATGGGAAATTAATTGGTTTTATGTTTTAATTTCAAGGAACTTATTAAAGAATAAAATTGAGATTGATTTATTTTGATTATTAATAGTATTAATTTTATTACTAGGAAAAATATAATTAGCAATAATTGAATAGGAAGGAAGTGATGCCTCCAATTTGATTTGGATAATTTTTGTTTGTTCTATTTGATGTATGAGAGTATGGTAAGTTATTTTTAGAGATTAAAAATGGGCATTTTCTTGAAAAATCTCCAACAAGTTTAGATGTCAAGCATATTTAAAAGATAATTAGAGCAATAACTCAACCTCTTCTCAAGAAATTACATAACCACTAAAGAAGTTAAAAGGCATACCTAATAATGTCTAGTGTATACCAGTTGGGGNGCATATTATCCTCCACTCAACTATAAGTTTTTGATGAAGAAAATTATGAGCATTTTTCATTGTCTTTTATGTAATAGGAATTGTTCTCTTCAACTATAATATGTGCATTTTTCATTGTNTAGTCCTAATCAACATGAAATTATATTTTTAATCAAAGACTACTTCGAAGTTCACACAATAGAATAAGAACAAAGGTCTAGCCTATTTATTAAGAGTATCTTTTATTTATAAAGAATATCTATTGGAAAAATCAAAGAGCTTAGAATTGGGTATCCCCTTTTTCAACGAAAATCATTTTATTCTTTAAAATTTAAAATGAATAAAATGATATTTTGTGCATATTTTATGTGATTCTTTATAGGAATTATTGGCATTACTCCCATACACATGTTTATTTTTAATTCTTATGAAATCTCTTATGTAGCAGTCCACCAAATTATTTCAATAAACAAATACAAGATAATTAGTAGTTGGTCGATGCAGTATAAAATAATGAGGAACTACTTAGTACAGGTTGATATGGATATTTCAATGATGACTTACACATGTAGCATAAAAGTCGNAGCTATATGATAGCAACCAATACAACTGATATGATGAATGCTCAGAGAACAAAAAGATCATCCAAGAAATCTAAAAAATTAGTTATAGGATTTTTGGAATAATATATGGTTCTTAGATACTGACAAAAATAGGTTGGATTCAGTGTAAATAACTAACTAGAGGGTGGATCTTACACGAACAATATGTATAGAGAATATGTATCTAATCAAAAAGCTCCAATAACAAAAGGATTAATGAAGAACTTTAATTAAAGATTTAATTTTTATAATACATCAACAATGTGTAAAGAATGTGTATTTGTATGCATGCTTATGAATATTTATAGTAATTTAAAATTTTAAATTGTAAATTTTAAATCTTTGAAATTTTATTATTAAAATTTTTTATTATCACTAAAGAATTTTATATATTTTTTTAAATATTTTTTTTGCATAAATTTAGCAAATATATATTATTCTAAGCCAATATGACCTAAAAAAAGAGAACTATGTGCAACTTCTAAGGAGGATTGATTACTTCTCCTTCCCTTTGCACATTTGGATTTTCTTTGATAAACTGTATATTTTTGCAATAAAAAGAACGAAGAAGATACGTTTAAAAAGAAACTAACACACATTCTAAAGGGCATAATACGGCTTTGTGGCCAACCAATTTTCATATGCTATTTTGGTAACTCTTCCTAAACCAACATACTTTAGCGAGTTATAGCAAATTCTTTAGTTTGTGTTTTTTATATTTCTTGCTATAGGTTTATTTCTCTATTGCCTACACAATAAATTTTTTTTCTAAGGAAGCCGTCTTTGAAAGTGATTATTTTTCATGGGGCCATCAGCCAACCATGGTCATGAGCAGGACATATTCTCGTCCTAACGTCCATTTGATGGATACAACCTCCTTGAAAAACTATAAAATTTTTTGAAGACCTTTGATTTTCATAACAAAGAACCCAAATTTGAATTCCTAAAGCTAATTCACCCTTATTGGGTTATAAATTAGATAGCATTTTAACCTGAAATTATAAAAATATGTGTATGTGTGTGTCTATATATATATAATTCACGCACGCACACATATATAAGCCGTGGTTTTTGGTTGGCGGGGTTCACTGTAAGTCCCCTCAGGTCACTGATTCGATCCCCCGTGGCTCGTGGTTCTCGAATAGTTAGGCATATGGCGTGGGCTCTCATCATGGAGCCTTAATGCGCATGAAATTCTATATTTTGGCATCTGCCAAATATCGATTTCCTTTTCATATATATATGTATATATATATACACACACACACACACTTCGTTGGTCCCATCAAAACGACTACCTCAGGACACACCATCTTAATAACATAAGCAGTGCCGAGGTGCAACGGCNGAATCACCTTTCCAACGATCGGGCTAAAAAATAATAATTCGTGTATTTTAGACTCGCCCGCAAAGTTGTAGCAAATTGTACGTCATTTCTAAGTAAAATTGACGTCCCGGAATTGATCGTGCAGTCTGTTTCATCGTCCAGGGTCATCTGGACAACCTCGCTGATGATCGGACCAATTCAAGCCAATTTCGCGTATGACACGACATATAATATTTGTTGACCCGAACGGAGTCGTCCAACGTACCAAATGTTGACCGGCCTTCGCTTAAGTGAAAGCCAAAGCCTAGCAGAATGACTTTGGCTATGTGCCCCTCAACACATGCCAAAAAGGTCTCGGGTGGGTGTCTGAACTATCGAGCGTCACAGACGGGCCGTAAGTTATCCCGAGTCATGCAGGTGGACACCCTACACTCGTGACATCAAAAATTGATGCCAACAAAGGACCCCCAACAAGTGTGCTGCACAGTCAAAGAACAGTGCACTTGTTGGACGATGCTCAATTTTGATCAAGCCCAGGTTAGTAATGAAGCTACACAGCCTAAGCGATCAAAAAGAGCAAAGTATTCTAGGAAGGAAAAGCCACGAGAGCCATACCCGCTTCTAAAAGTATGGGGAGGAATGCACATGGGACTTATATCCATCCAAACAATGGGTTCAGAGGCCGTAGAGACATGACCCAGAAAAGTGGTTCAGAGGCCCTAGAGGCATGACCATGGCCGGTAGGTTCAGGGGTCATAGAGACATGACCTACGAATGAGTTCAGGGGTCGTAGAGGCATGACCCAATATTGTGGTTCAGGGGCCGTGGAGGCGTAACCACAATAAAAAATAGGTTCAAAGGCCGTAGATGCATGACCTAGGGGTGAGTTCAGAGGTCATAGAGACGTGACTCAACTCGGTGGTTCAGAGGCCACAGGGGAATGACCACACAACAATGAGGGGTTAGACCCTCGAATGCCTGCGCTTCATCAATGAGGATTGTCGGGCTACACGTCACTCATGTATAGAAGGCAGGTTGGCTATGAAGCCGCCCGTCACTTTAATGAGGAATGCCATGGGGACTTGTATTGCTCACTAAGCGGTAACAGGTTGACTAGATCGAGAAAAAATGCCGTAAAGTTCACATCTGAGGACTAGTCCGCGTTGATCAGTTAGGAAGGAGAGTTAAGGACTCCGATCTCTCTTGTGAACTGATCGAGGTGCGTACCTCAACACCCGCGCTCCATCAATTAGGACTACCATGTGGACTTTATATCGCTCATGAGAGGAAGGAAGGTTGGCTAGGAAGCCTCCTGTCACTTTAATGAGGAATGCCATGGGGCCTCACATTGCTCACTAAGCGGTAACAGGTTGACTAGATCGAAAGGAGAATACCAACAGACTTCGGCTCTCCTCTGTGTATTAGTCCGCATTGATTAGTTAGGAAGGAGAGTCATGAGACTTAGATCCCTCTTGCGAACTGATCGAGGTGCATGCCTCAACACCCGCACCACATCTGTGATGAATACTAAGAGTTTTACATCATCACCTGATAGGTAGCAAAGGTTGGCGAGGAAGCTGAGCAAAAAAGCTAAATCATCGAATGACGAGATGTTCTCAGAAAAGGAACGACTAGAATGTCGTGTGATCCGAGAAGCACTAAAGTCTGATGACTGAGAAGCCAAAACTGGAGACGTTGTCCGTGAGGAATGCACTTGAGACTTATATCTGCTATGGACAGAGGGTTCAGAAGCCGTAGAGGCGTGATCCTGAAACAACCAAGGTGTTAGAGAACCTTGAACGCTTACACTACGTTCGTGAGGACTGCCGTCGGGCCTTACGTCGCTCTTTGAACAAGTAGGCAAGTTGGCTAAGGAGCCCAGCATTAAAGCTGAAATGTCGAATGTCGTGATATTCTCATAAAAGGACCAACTAGAGCGTCGTGTGGTCCGAGAAGCATCAAAGGAGGTGGCTATAGAGCCAAAAATGTCAAAAGTCATGATGTCCTCATGATAGAGCAGACTCTAAGGTTGTATGGTCTGAGGCACATCGAAGTATATGGAGATGGAGCCAATAGAGTCGTCATGAGATGAAACACCCTCATAAAATAACCGACTAGAACATCATAAGGTTCGGGAAATGTCGAATGCTAGCCGAGCAAAGAAGTTTAACAATCCGAGACGGGTCGATAAGGCCGAGCGAAGCAGTCCTCACCGTATGTGGCATCACAGTAATGTCAGATATCAGAATATCATGACCGAACAAGGATCAATTGACCAACTGAAGTAGTCTAAACCAATACGGCATGTCCCTTGACGAGGTGATGAAAATCAACCAAGTCGAACACGGTGTCGAAGGGGGTCGGATGAACAAAGCTATCCAACCTCACAGTACCTTGCGGACCTGAGTGGGGCAACTATTGCTAGAGAGTTTTGCGGGTGTGAGATTATCCGACTTAAGCATGGATGTCGGCACTATTTTTGGTGTGGGGTTTACCCGTAAGAAGCTGTCGGTCATCGGAATTGAAATCCCGTTGCCTGCTTCGGAAGGACATTAAAAAATTTAATTTTGAAAAAGATGGAGTCAAACTGACCCCATAATTTTCATAATTTAGATGAAAGAGCACTTTATCTCAAATCCTGTATTTGTCCCAAAGGATAAACACAAGAATTGAGGGTGAGGCTCGATCAAATAAACTAAAGAAAATTATGACATCCGTTTGGTCTGCGAAACCAATGTATTGGCCGACAAATTCCCCTATT
>JXCR01137483.1:84024-111121 GCA_002079205.1 Phalaenopsis hybrid cultivar | reverse complement strand
CAGTTAGGTAATTTGGAGGTGCCTAGGGGCAAAAGACCAAGTTGGGCATTTCAAGTGCAATTGGGTAGAGAACTATTTTGAATGAGTCATAGACCAATGAAATCTCCATTTTGGGTCCCCATATATTGGTCTTAGCCAGGGTATTGTGAGGGTATTGTGAAGATATGGTGAGGGTATGGTGTACCTTAGCTCCAAATCAACATCCAGGGTCAATCTTAAGGCCAAGTAATCCTATAGGAACTCTTCTTGAGCTCCCCCATAATGATCTTACCTTCTAAATATTAGAGGTTATGACCAATATGTGGAACTTCAAGTTGAGTGAGGAAAAGTTTAGAATTTCTAATGGTGAGGGTACCCCTTTTTTTTAGTTTTCTAAGAATAGTCAATAGGAAAGTCCTATGACTAGACCCTAGGCTACTAAAGAGGAAAACTAGACCTCAACCAAAAGTAAGGTCAATAATGACATGTGATTGATCTTGTATCTCTTGAGCTGACAGGTAGTACACAAATGTTTTATTTATATATTCTCTCTCATTATCAAATCGTAGTGCCTTCATAATTGCACCATATTGAGTCTGTTTCATCAAGTATATCCAGGTAACATGAGAAAAAAAATCAATAAATGTTACAAAATATTGTTAATCATTCATTGAACTATTAGGAACAAGGTCCCCATACATCAGAGCATATCAAATTAAACACACTAAAGCTCATATTCCCAGAACTGACATAAGAGCTCATAGTGAGCTTGCCAAACTCACAGGCATCACTCATCAATTTCTCCTTAGTTGTCTTTTTATGCATAGATGGATTCGACTGACTCAGTAAACTAAGACTAGAATGTCTCATATGTATGTGATAAAGCAGTAACGCATTATCAACGTTCCTCCACAATCTCCTACTACAACACTTTCCACCATGAATGTTAGAGCTGAGCCTATCCCCTCTAAGTCCAAGTACCAAAGTCTGCTATGCCACGCTCCATTCCCAAGTGTCTGGCCCGTCCCTTTCTCTTGGAAGGTCACCTAAGGAATATTAAAAGAAACAATGCATTTTAACTGGACAACAATGACACTAATGGATAAACGGTTTACTGGAAAAGGAGAGGAGCATGCAAAAAATTAGACAAAGTCATATGAGTGGTACATCTCATTGCACACTTAACAACTACATGCTGCATTGTACCATCAACAGTGTGTATAGTATCTGGTATAGCTAGATGAGTATATGAAAGGAACTCTTCAACAGTACTTGTCACGTGACGAGAAACATCAGACTATGATCCATTCTGATAAGTTTGTCGTGGAAATAGAGACAAAAGAAAGTGTAACTAGTACGTTTGCTAAAGTGAGCATAAGTGGCAATGTTACCCCTTGATATCAATGAAATTGAAACAGATCCATCTCCTACTGCATTCTGCTTACTCTTCAACAACTCCAGACACTCATGATTCTTACTAGTAAAGATCACATATGTTTCTCCCTCGTCCTGTGCTACCATCAGATTTGTCTGGTAGCCCCCTCTTACACCTTTCCGGCACCCGCGACCACCAGCACAACCACGACCTCCAGCTTGTCCACGTCCACCCCTCTCTCCTTCGGTGGCTTAAGACAGACCCTGCTCAAATGACCAACCCCACCACAATTGTAACACTTGCGAGTCTCCCCCTGGATACCTAGAGTATCTGGGCTCGCAACAGCCAACGCTGATAGTGCACCAAAAAAATCACTTGGCTCAGAGTGTAGCTTCATGAGACTCTCCTCCTATATCATCGCAGCAATGGCCACATCTAGTGTAAGAATAGTCGCCTGAGGAATAAAAACTTATGTCCTCTGATCAAAGGCCGCGTTTACATGAGTCAGAAACTGCATAGTCCTCATCTGTGCAAAGATCTCTCCCTTCTTGCACCCAGGATCACCACAGTTCGACATAGGTGAGAAGTGATCAAGATCTTACCACCGCACCAGGTCTATAGAGCACTCCTGAATCGATCTATCACCTGAATCATTGTCTCTATCTCACGTTGAATCTGGAACACCCTACTGTGGTTCCCAGCTCCATAATAGATCCTCAGATTTGCCCAAATGTCGCTCACCGTTTGAATGTCATCCACTGATGAGGCAATCAATAGAACCATCGAGTTGAGTAGACAGGTGTAAAGCAAGGCATGTGTGGTCCTCCACTCATCTCTCTCAGCACAGTCACTCTTTGGCTCAACCCCCGTCAAGTACCCTTCTAGTCTATTCCCTACTAGAGCAGTATCGATCCAATGTTACCAGCTTAAATATGTGGCCGGTCCATCGAGTTTCAGATTCACAAAAGGGAGATCTAGCTTCACCTGCGTCGGAGCATGTGCTAAGGTTGTGGCTCTCCTCGAGAAGCTAGCTCCCTGTATGAGCCCGACCAAGACCTTCAGAACTTCAAAATCAATCTTCCCAAGAAGTTCCACTCCTTTAACTCCCCCACCATATCCATCTTCGACCATCCTCAATCACAAGGCTGCAACTCCCCTGTTCCAAGAGACCCTTCACCGATTGGAAGTCCTTCGCTACAGTCTCTACTTTAATAAAAAAAATGTGCTTCTTTGCTTTCGCAACAAGAACAAGATTGAGAAACACAGACCCGACGCCGCTTCTTTCCTCATCTCGCAAATCTAGCCAAGTCACTTCTTCCTCGTCTCGCAACATGAGCAAGATCGCGACATAGACAACGTTGCTTCTTCCTCATCTCGTGAATCCAGCCGACCTAGCCTATACCTCGTCTCATGAATCCAGTTGATGTCTTTCTCTCGCGAATCCAGCCGACCTTGCTTCTTCCTTGTCTCACAAACCCAGCCGCAGAGAACTCCAAAAACCTTCGCTCGTAAAGGGTTTCACGCGACTTCTGTGAATAGGGGTGAGAAGACAGCGATGGTTTCAGGAGGGACGGGTGAGAGAGCGGTTAGGGTAAGCTTTCATACCAAATTGCAATTATTGATCAAAAAAATCACTTTTATTTCTTATAAGTTGCAATATTTACAAATAAATCCCTAGGCTTCATCTATTTATAAGTAGTACCCTACATTAGATGCAAATCTCAACAGCTACATTGCATCAGAACACTAGGAAAAACACATAGATAGATGGGTGGCTATCTTAATGTGCGAGTATTTGGACAGACATAAAGAGAGATGTAAGGGAAAGGGGAACAATTGGCAAGGCTTAGCCTTGCTTAGATGCAATGACGAGACAATTGAAAACATGAGATATATTCACTATACACATGCTTACATATAGACAAATACAATGGATAAAAAAAGAAGAAAATAATGGAGCAAAAAAGTGAAGAATGCCCTCTATTATGAGAATATATTAAGAAAAAATAATAATAATAAATAATTAATTGTTTCTAATTTGTTAAAATCCTTACAATTATATAACTTATTTTGATATGTGCTTATTAGCCTTGCCCATATATAAAATTAGTAACATTCATGAAGTATTCACCTTTTAAAAAGTACTAGTAACTTAATCAAAGGATGTGTAAAGTAATTGTACTTTCCACCAAATTATTAGCAAATGGAGAAATTCATACAAGTCAAAGTATGCTTGGATCTTTCAGGGATATATAAAAAAGAAACTGTAAAACACATACACCATATCAATGAATTAATTTTAAAAAAAAAAGACCGCATGATTTTTAAAGAAAAATTTGTCTAAGTAAATTTCAATACTCTATAATTACCTGCATTATATTTTTCCTCGGATAACATATTTGAGAGCCAGATTTGAATTAAACAAGGAAAATTTAACGAAATACATACCGAAATGGTAAAAGAGGCCGATCATTAATTGATGCCCAAAGATTCCAACCAGCAAAATCTGCTTGCTGAAAAGCAACCTAGACAAATTGCCAGCCAAATGTTATTTCAGAATAAATATAAAATAAGAAAATATAAAGCTAACCAAGGGAAAATGAGATGCACAGCAAACAAGAATTAAAAATAACTACGCCATAAAATAAATAAAACTACGGTGCCAGGTGTGCAAATAGGCGAAGACATTGCATAGCATTGAATGAAGTACAAAGCCAAAGATCTTCCAGAACGACCACCCAAAAGAAATACTAAAGCCATTATAAATTTAACATAACTTCAATAAACATAATCACCAGTCAATGAGATCACCACAAAAAAGAAGGGTCATTTACATACATACCACACAATTCTATGTATTTACATATCTAACATCTAAACTTCCATATCTACATACAAAACACTAATCTTTAATATCACAAAAAAATATCACAACTATTATCATTTTAAATGTGAAGCACAGCTATCCATACATAGGTTCATGATATCAAAATGTTATAAATGTAACTATCAAACTTTAGGTGTTAGATATGTAAATACAAAAGAATTGTATGGTATGTATGTGAATTTCCAAAAAAGAACCAACATACTTGAGCAGTTGCAGGAAGCAACTTTCCGGATGAATCCCTCATAGCCGCAGAGTCACCTATTGCAAATATTCTAGGATGACCTTTTACACGGAGAGTTTCATCAGTTTCTGCTTGTCCCCTTCCATTAAGGGGTAGCGTACGGGGTTGGTCAGAAGGTTCCAGCTCAGATACAAGAGATTTGGAGCCCACAGTCCATAAAACCAAATCTGCCTCCAGAATCTGACTCTGCAGACCTCTCTGAGCTGGTTTTAGCTCCAAAATAAATTTTCTGTTTGTTTTTACTTCATTATCAACACTAATTACTTGCTCACTTCTTGGAACCACAACCAAGTCCTTACTAGGAGCTTCAGTAATCGAGTTCACAAAATAACCCAAGTGAAGCTTAGTGTTTCGAGATGAAAGAACCTACAGAAAAACAGTCGAACAATGAAAATATCACAATTATGATATTAAAGGTGCATATTACACCAATATATATTAAATAAAGAACATTTATGGAGAACCATACTTATAACATTCATTATTAGACAAACTCTTCCAGTTTGTTATTTTCTAATTCCTTGAGCGTTGCTTATGATGTTAGCTCTAGTTGACCCAACTCTGTAAAAACTCTAGTTAATGGAATATCAAATTTAAATATCAAAATATATATGTTGATCTATCACACAAAAATAGTATTTCATAGACTAAAAACAATTATTAAAGTTAAGGGACCATTTGGGATTACTTTAATCTTTTATTTTCTATTTCTAGTTTTCGTTTATGTTTTCATTAGAAACAAAATATGTTTGACTATTTTATTAGTATCCGGTTGTTTCTACAAAGTGTTCTCAAAATCATATTAATTTGGTAGAAATAAAAAATAAAAAAATATAAAGAAAACTCTAAACAAACAGACTTTTAAACATGAAAGAAATAAAAAACAAATTTGATTCCAAACAAGCCCTAAATAAATTCAAAACAGATGTGAGAGTTTAACTGTTGTATTCTCTTTTCTTTTTTTTTTTTACAAAATTGCTCAAAAGTTAATAAGTTTCAAAATAGTTCCATTCCTATTGCTCCGCTAACTAATTATTAGCATTAATCTAACACCAATATCTAGCTAAATGCAGTTAATTACAAAGGTATCCTTTTATGCGAAATATAGCTAAAGAAAAGTTCCCATGATTTGCAGATGGTTCAACCAAGATTATCAATGAGATGAAACTGAGATTCTTTAAGATGTTTACAAAATTGAATTTGCAACCTCGATGAAACTGAAGCTTTAAAACCAAAACACTAAAGCTGACACATTAGAAAAGTTGAGCATACTTTCAAAGCAGCTTCTCTATTTCCAGATGGTGCACTTGGACAGATGGAAGTTTCAACATTGATTGCGTGAACTATTCCGAAGCTTTTTAATCTCTCAGATATTGTGGCAGCAAGCTCTACTCCAGAGTAGCCACACCCAACAATAGCAACACTTATAGGAGAAGAATCATTACTGAAATGATCCCTTTCCAACATCCTCAACTTGTCATCAATTTTCTGTATTCATTACTTCTCAAATTATAAGACCAATTAATAGGTGCTTTGGCAGAAACCAGAGCAGGCATAAATGAACAGAAAAAATAAAACAGAAGCGATTAAACAAAATAAGGATTTTCATAATCCCAAAATGAAAAAGTTGTTTAAAACATAAATTCAATCCAAAGATTTCGACTCAAGACCTCTGAGTTGCAATTTATCATGATTAGCATTTACACAGTAAAAGAAACCTGTATTTCTTGCACTTATAAAGTATTTTTCCTACATTGTTTTTTTCATTCTTTCCAGATTTCACAGGTGTAAGTTTAAGGTTTTGGGCCTTGCCCATAATGAGGATGAACTGTTCCAAACATTAACTATGTACACATGCATAAGATGACATGCTCTTTCTCCATCGTAAGAATAACTAAAATGGAAGGAGAACAATCAGCGAACTTGTAAAGCATTGAAAAAAAATAAGAATTCGGGATTGAAAGTTCCATCTTGTTAGCGTATACAGACCACAAATCATAGTCTGTTTGCATCCTGATCACATATGGTGCTTCAATTACATCTGCCTTTGATATGCATGTCGGCCGTTTTTAATTTTGGTTTTGAAAAATATAGGAAATAAGAAAATAGTTTTGATATGAATATGATTTTTGAAAGTAACATTTTGATTTAAATATAGGTGAGACCAAACGAGTCTCACATTTTGAATAGTTTAGGTGACTAAGCACGATAACACAAATAATACACTTATCTCGAAGAATAAACGTATCACCTGTAGTAGGCTCAATCACCTAAACTAAAGAATTTGTGACATTCGTTTGGTCTGCGAAATATTTTATATATGGCCAACAAGTTCCCTTACCTAATATAAAGATTAGATATGGTTTACTTTACCTGGGTTCCAAATTCCCTATAGAGGCAAGCCCCTATAATTAATTACATCTTAAATTACCGAAATCACTTGAGAAAACTCTCGATTAAGATCCGTGATTTTGCTTTCAAGATTTTCAAAGTTTAGGGTTTCCAATATTGGACATGGAAAATCAAATTGGAGTGGCTCAAACAGAAACAATTATTTTAAGGAATCCAAAGGAACGAAAAGTAGGGGATATCACAGATTTGGAGAGAACCCCCGTCCCTTATAGTTAATTACATCTTAAATGACCGAAATAACTTAAGAAAACTCTCGATTAAGATCTGCGATTTTGCTTTCAAGATTTTCAAAGTTAAGGGTTTCCAATATTGGACATGAGAAAATCAAATGGGAGTGGCTCAAACAGAAACAATTATTTTAAGGAATCCAAATGAGCGAAGAGTAGGGGATATCATAGATCTGTGGAGAACCCCGGTGACCTCCCAACTATCCTACTGTTTGGCTTTATAACTTTGAAAATGATGTTATTTACTGTTTAATCATGTAATTTATTTAAAATTTAGGACTTATGTTCGCAAGATATCTGATCGTGCAAATAGCCTAAAAAGAGAAAGGATTTATACCGTACCATATAGTAACCTCGGAATCCTAAAGTGTTAGGACTTATAATTGCACAATAGGGTTGTGCAAACGCCTAAAAGTGATATGTGAGAGTTTAGGTCGCGCTAAGCAAACCACCTCAAACTCCTATAGGTTGTTATTCAAACTAATAAAAGTGATCGGTGATGTGAAAGTGTTTTGATGTTGATAATGCACCTTGAATTTGTTCTTCGTCGTGTTGCCCACAGTATTCGCTCCAAAGCTCTTCGTCGTAGCACCTCCAGGTTTAGTTTTAGTTTTAAAAATACACCTAACCACTAGGTTATCCTATACTAAGGCATAGTGTGTATCAAAGTAAATAAAACATGCGATATAAAAGAAGAAAGAAATAATATAACATACTAGGAGAATAATATACATGCCAGGAAAATAGTATAACATGCTAGGAAAACAGTATAACAGGTTAGGAGAACAATATAACATGCTGTGAAATAAAATATTGTAATGTAAATTAAACATGTATATTTGAGAGGACTGCTGCTCCTTTAAGCTTAGCTAGTATGTGTTGCGTAAACAGGAGAAAAAACGACCTGAAAAACTCGAGAAAACCGACAAATCGTAAAGAAAAAAACAGACAAACAAAACAAAACACAATATCACATATAAAGGACTAAGAATAGGAGATTTATATGTGATATTAGAAATGTTCCAAATTGTAAGAAGAATCTGAGTGTAAGATTCAAGCTCAAATTCCGGAGCATTAAGTTTCATTTTTGGTCAAGTTAAGACAAGAATTTCATTATTTGATTTAATTAAATCAGTCATGAACCACAACCTATTGCACCATTGTGTCTAGTGTCCTAATTAACTTATGAACTAGGGTCAGATGTCTGGCTTCTTAGGTTCAATTGAAAATTAGGATGATGAACTCTCTCTCAGGGCGTGCTCCTAAGACCTAGGAAGCTTACCTTTAGTTTGAGCCTGAAGTGTTCTAAAGTGTCCATCTTCAATTAGGTGTCTTTCAACTAATTCTCGAACATCTTTAGATCAAGTTTAGCTCGCTATCAGGGCCCCTAAGACCTAGGGGTAAACCTATAATTTCGGTAAAAGGTGTGTGAAATGTGCTTCAATCCAAGTTAAAGCAATTGGGTTCAGGTTTATTCAAAGCTTAAGAGACCTAAATGCAAGTCTACTGATCTTTCAATCTATGCTCCTAATCGTCATTTAAACTCTTAATTTCTTCCAAATCTCAAATATTCTTCCAATTACAATTTCATCTTTCTTATGCAAAAGGAATGGTGAATGTTTGTTATCCTACCTCCTCTTAAGGTTTCAATCATTTTAATATACCAAATTTCATTTTTAATTTCTTCTCTCTTTCTCTTTTCTTCATATTTTTTTTAAGACCATGAATCATTTCCGAAAATAATTAAATAAAAAATTCTCATTTTTTGACCGTTAAAAAAAAAAACAAAGCAAACGAAAAAAAGAGGCCGATCTACTTTTTAAAACAAAGTCAAATCAGTAAAGCCTAGAGCGAAGTCACAAATGTATAGGCCTAAAGGCGTTTAAAACTCGTTAAAAAAAAACCAAATCAATCTCAAAAAGGGATTTAAGAGCCTCAAAATGTAATTTAAACCTTCACGAATAAAGCTTCATAATGTGGCGAATAAAACTTTAAAAATGTAGCCTAAACATATAGTAGAAAGTGTTCCGAGTACGGCTCACTCAATCAATGAACCGACCTTCACAGCAAAGGTGAAAATTCACCACATTAAGATTTGCGGCCGGGGACAATGAAGGAGAAAACCAATCCCAAATCAAACATCTTCAATCATAAAAGAACTAAAGGAGAAGACCCACATCCAGAGGAAATGAGAAGAAAGCTAAATCCAAGCCAAACACAAGAGCCGAAAAACAGATCATCATTTAAATTAAATCAAGTCCAATACATGGGGAAAACAGAGAAATATTTTTAGCCTTTATCTAGCACCAAAGAGTCAAAACCAAGCCTCAACAAATGGGAAAACATGTAGCAATAATAGGGAATGAACGTAGAGCCTCAAACCAAGATTCCACCTATCATGCATTTCAGATTTTTGTAAATAAACTACCCAAAAGTTTCAGATTTTGTAGAATATACCAACTATACATTTAAACTCACGGGTAGAGATGAGAATAGGAGCAAAACAACCACCAAACCAACCATAAATAGGCTCACAAACAAGCTTTCCGGTAGAGCCAAGAAGAGAAACAGAACAGCCATTAAACCAATCCCAAACAAACCCACAAACAAGCTTACGAGCATAGGTAGAAAGACGAACAAAACAGCCACCAAACTAGCCCAACAAAGGATAAAAGCCTAGTCCAGACAGAAGTGAAACCAAGCCCAGCAAATGGGTTAAAATAGTGTAAAAACTTCAGCTAACTCCAGCCTAGAAGAAGCTCAAAATGAACCCAGCACATGGGTTAAATCAAAGACCATTTGCTAATACGAATTTGACTCAAAAGAGTCCAAACCCAAACCCAACACATGAACAAACCAAACCCAATGCATAGGGCAAAACAAAAAGAATGCTTCCAACTATAATTCAATCCCAAAGAAAAGCCAAACAGAGCTCATCCAAATGGGCCAAAGCAGAGAAAAAATTACAACAAGGATTCAACTCCAAAAAAAGCCAAGGCCGAACGTGTCCACATGGGAAAAACAGGACAAAAATTTCCAATCAACCCCAAAAAAGCTAAAACCGGGCATATCAAGCGGGAAAAAGATAGAAGCATTTCCATTGAAATTTTATCTCGAAAAGAGCCAAAACCAAGACCACCAAATGGGTCAAACAGAGCATATCTTTCCGGCATTTATTGTAAGCATGAATATCAACAATAGAAGCCTTGATAATTTCATTCCAACATGCATTCGAATAAGGGACAGCAAGATAAACTAGATATGGGCCCCAAGGACATCTTTTCCAACTCATGAAATAGTTTCCAGCATGTGTTATAGCAAGGGGCAGCAAGATAAACAAAATATAAGCCCCAAATATAATTTTCAGCTCATAAAAATGATTTCCAACATGCATTTTAATGAGAGGCAGCAAGATGAACAAAACATATGCCCCAAATATATTTTCCGACTCATAAAAAGTGATTTCCAGCATATATTCTAACAAGGGGCAACAAAAGAAGCAACACATAAGCCTCAAATATAATTTCTAGCATGTATTCAATGTCTTAACTTCAAAATAAACTAAAATACTCCTTGATTAATCTTTGCAAGAAGATAGAGACGCTTCAACATGTCATGCTACTATTTGTGAATATGAAATGATTAAAAGAGAAAACATCAAAGCCAAAAAATTAATTGAATGAGGGCAAAGTAACAAGCTCTATCAAACCTCTCCATATCAAGGCTAGCCGAAACATCTCCCACATTTCCTTTTTATATCTTTTTTTTTTAAGAAACAAAATAAACCAGCTTAATGTCTCAATCCAAGCAACGCATCATATTTTAACATGCATAAAACCATGCCTTAGAGTTAGGAAACAGGAGAATACCACACCCGTGCACATGCACCTCATAAAGATGCAAACCCCCAAATCCACCAAGTGGAACACATTAAGCCCAAAGAAGCTTTCACATGCTTTAAAAGAGCAGTATTTTTAGATGTCATCAAAAACGTTGCAAATCAGAGGAAGGAAGATAAATACCTCTTAATGTCGATTTAAAGCAAAAAAAAGTAAGCAGATCCAATAAAATGCCTCCCACAGAAATCCTCCTCCAAAAAGCTTCAAGAAAGTAGCAACCAACAAATCTTTTAAGCTCCCAGCACATAAAAATCTAGCCAAGCAGAAATTTTGACAAGGCCTTTCTCCTAAAGCCTTTCTCCTAAAACGTAGTTTAGAAAGGATTTTGGCAGAATTTTCTTTCCTAAAAGCTTCAAACAGTAAAAAAAACACAACCTCCCCTTCACTCTCAAAATTTTTAACAACCTCCCATGATAATCCCCCCACCAGAAGCCAATAGCTAGAGAAACGAAAAAAAAGAAAAGCCACCTCCTTGCCGCCGTAGCCGACGAGTGGGGAAAAGGGAAAGAAACGGCGGAATAAAGAAGAGGAGCGGTTGTTGCCTCGAGTAGAAGAACCGACGGCCAGCACACCTCTCCTAATTGGAGAGTCGAACGGCTGTCGTGCCACGTAGAGAAGGGGAAGCGACGGGAAGCAGTCGGCCACGTGGATCCGCCGTGGAGCTAGGGCACGGACGCGAGAGGGAGAATAGAGCGTGAGCTATGTTCGAACCCGTGAGTGGGTCGAACAGAGGGAGGGAGTGTGCGGGTGAAACACATAAATAAGACTTAGGTTTTAATTTTAATTATAATTTAGGTATAAAGTTATAAGAAATATTTATTTATTTTTTTTATTCGTTCGTCGTGACATATCGAATATGAATATTCTTTCTAGGTATTTTTTACATTCCGGACGCGCTAGCGCAGTCTATTTCACCGTCAGAGGTCGTTTTGACGAATTCATCGATTTATGTGCAAATTTTCTCGTGTCAGAAATATGATAATATGGGTGTATTTTCCTACTAAAATTGGTGTCCCGGACGCGTTGGCGTAGTCCAATTTGTCATTGGAGGTCGTCCGGAGAAGTTCATATTTTCACCCGTCCTTTAGGCTCAATTAAAGTCCTATATCTTGTGCAATTTAGTGAATTTTGTGCATTTTGTGTGTGTATGACGGTAAAGTCGTGAGGAGGTTTTCCTAGAGCTTGAGATTCTATTGGGAACTTCTCCATTAGTCTCCACATAATAGCCCCTAACCGCTCGTCCATAAGACGATGGTTTTGAGACCATAAATGTAGACATCACAGAAAAATAAGAAATGGCTAGAATTTCTAAAAAGGGTGGGTTCCAATTCTAATTTTCTAAGATAGTCAATAGGAACTCCTAAAGCTAGATCCTAGAATCCTTAGAAAAGGTAATGGCCTAAAAAAATGAGGTCAACAAAGCAGTAGTGTGAAAATATCAACTTAACATGTATGAAATAAACATCAAGCAGAAAACAGCATCAACACTGATAAGCAAGTTCATTGTAAGGATGCATAATCACCAAACAAAACAAAAGATTTCTAGCAGTTTATCAGTATCAAACACAATGATGCCACACAAAATGTTGAAAACAAAATTCAGATGGAAAAATAGTCAAATTCCTTATTCACATGTGAGATATATATGTTTATCGCGGGACGCTCATGGCGGTTTTCATCATCTGCTTCGTTGAATCGCCTACCTCGTTTGTTGTCTTCATCGATTTCGTCGCTACGTCGTGCTCGAAGAAGGGGATCTCACCTCATCAACGTTATCTGCTTTGCCCTTCGTCATGCTCGTTTAAAGAAGACTTTCGTCGTCTTTCGCATTGAATCACCTTCTTCTTTTCGTGTCTTCCTCGATTTCGTTGTTTTATCGTGCTCGAGAAGAAAGGGTTCACACTTTGTTTTTGTCTGCTTCGTTCCTTAGTCGTGCTGTTATTGCCCTAATTGTCATTTCTTAGTCGTCTGCTCTTTTCTCGACTGCATTCTTCACTGCTCCTACAATCTCACCTCCTTCAACCGGTGATGGCTTCGGAAAGAACTTATGCTCCTGCCCTTACGGGTGTTCACGCCTCAGGTACTCCTAAAATGAGTTTGTTCTCGCCTTCTTTTGCGCTGTTGGAGGGTGGCAAGCTCTGTTATATCAAGAAAGCTGGTAGGAAGAATGGGAAGTCAGCCATCTTTTTTACTGAAGCCGAAAGTAATATGCTTACTTCCGCATGTCGTCTGAATTTGGTCGGGAAATTCCTTTTTGGCCATCCCAAAATGCAGATAATTCGTAAGAAATTTGAGATTATGCACGTTGTTGGGGATTGAAAATTTAGACTTTTAGATGGGCGGCACATCCTTATTCAACTTAACAATGAAGAGGAGTACACATGCTTATTTGCTATAAAACTAGTTTTGATTGATAATAGAGCAATGAAAATTTTGAAATTGAATGTGGATTCTGTCCCACAGAAGAAACCACCAACCATACCGGTCTGGATTCACCTCCCTGGCCTAAAATTTCATTATTTTAATCAAAAAATGTTGTACTATATTGCTTCAGTCTAAGATAAGCCACTCAAAACGAAAATTCTTATTTTTTATTTTTCACGTCCTTCAGAAGTCAGGGTGTTTATTGAAAGAAGCATCACTTTAATTGCTCTCGAGGAAATTTGGTTATGCTCACAAGACCAAGGATATTGGCGATGGGTAGTTATTGAGCCTTTTCCTATGTATTGCTCTCATTGTCGTATGTTTAATCACTTTAATTCTCACTGTCGTATGTTCGATCACTCCAAAATTGGTTAGGCTCACAACACTAAGGATATTGGCGAAGGGTAGTTATTGAGTCTTTCCATATGTATTGCTCTCACTGTCGTATGTTCAGTCACTCCAATTCTCAAGGTCACCACCTACACCCTCATCTAAAACCAAAAAAGCTAAGTGCTCAGTGTTTGGGGCAGCTTATAAGTGCGGCGGCCGCCGCACCGTTTGTTTTGCACGTTTTAGTTGCATATAGGAAAACGTCGTTTTTTATTTTAATGAAAACACGATCGCGGGTATAACCCCGCGATCAGCGTTCCGAATGCCCCCCGCGATCCTTTTTACCCACTTGCCCTCGCGCGAAGCATTTGTGCCCTATTTCCTCCGCCGAAAGAAAAGGAAGTCGCTCCTCCCACACTCCCCAATCGCCCGAGAGACTAGTAAGATATCCCTATCCTCTTCTCTCTTCTTCACTCCTTTTTCTGAGATTCTCCTCTCAATCTTCAAGGTCATCCCTAGATCGTGACTCTCTGCTTCTGTTCGACATCCCACGACTCCCCGTTGCCGCTCCTGCTTCCGTTCAGCATCTCGCTAGATCGCGACTCCAAGTTGTCGCACCCTGCTTCCGTTCGGCCTCACGCTCATCTTTGGCAAGTATAATCTTCCGAGCCCTCTTCTTTGCAACTCACTGTCCACAATCATTTCTTCCATTACTTCTCATCTTGACAAACATTTCTACAGCAATTTGTCCTCTTCTTCTTCCGCATTATTAGCTTGAAAAATGTTCAAAGCTGATGATATACAATAATTCGTTTATTAATATACAATAATTCATTTATTCGTTTATTGAAAAATGTTCAAAGCTGATGATATACAGCAATCCATTTCTTCCTTTGGGCCTTGTGTGGTTCTCTTGCACTGTGATTCGAGCACTCTCAAAGTAGTAATATTGATATTAATGTTAGGCATATAAGCATATTCATTTATTTATGTCTATGTAGACTCATAAAAAGTAATGTGTAAATATTTTCTTATTTGATGTATTGGCATTTTTTTTAAAATTGGCTAGCTATCTTTTATGTTGATTAGTTTTGAGATATATGAATAAATTTTATAAAAATTATTATACAATTGATACTTTCAAGCTAGCCTAAATTTTATTGTTGGTTCAAAATTGAATCATTTTAAATTTAACCAGCTTGACATTAATATTAAGGTCTTTCCCAAATGTTGTTCTAATATTAAGGTCTTCTTCAATGTTTAAAGTTTTATTGGATTTTTGGATTTTTGATGCTCATGGTATTGGATTTTTTATGTGAAAATGCTGCAGCATTATTGAATTTTTTATGCTCATTTTATTAAATGCATTTTTTCTTATTTAACATTTCACTAGTAAGTACTGCAATGAATAAGAGCAAAGAAGTTGGATCATCTGTCATGCGGGACAGGGAAGCGACAAATATTTTCTATGATCTCTGTCTTAAGAAAATGGATCAAGGAAATAGACCTACGATATATTTTAACAAAAAAAGTTGACAAAATCTTATTGTCAAATTCAAGGAACTGACAATAAGAGACTATGAGATGATGAAATTTAAGAACAAGTGGAATCAATTAAAGAATGATTGGAAAATTTTGAAAGAACTTAAGAGGGGAACGACAGGTTTGGGCTGCGCTCCAGTGAAACAAACAAAAGATGCTCCTGAGGATTGGTGGGCTGAGAAAGTAGAGGTAATAACTTACCTTATATCATTTCCTTATTTCATTTTTAGTTATATTGAACTGATTTAACTAATTCAGCTTTCTATGCTGTGCAGGTCGTGTCAGTAGCTAAGAAATTCAAATTGAATGGCAATGATTCAGCAATGAAAGAGAAGTTGGATGACATGTTCAGTGGGGTTGTTGCAACAGGAGCACATGCTTTTGCCCCATCTGAATCTGACTTCATTAGCACAACTGATGTTCTTGGAACTGATAATGTAAGTGACTCGGAAGAAGTGCCCTGCGAAATCCATGGGTCAATAGAATCCTCATTTGTTCCAAAAAGATTTAGAGTGGAGAAAAGGAAGAAAGAAGTCGCATTCGTCAGAAGCACAACTGAAAAACTTGCTAAATCCTGCACTGTTAAGCTGACTGCATCACAGGATATATCTGTTGAGGGGTGTCTTCAAATCCTAAATACACATGTTGAGGTTAAGGCGGAGAGGAAACTCTATCTCAATTTTGTTAAGTTACTACAAGATCCAGTCTGTAGAGAATTTTTTGTGAAGTTAGAAGCATAATATCAAATTAATTTCTCACGTTCCTTCGTAGAAACTGAATATTTTGAAAGCTTGTCGTTATGTTTTCTCAGAACTGTTTGTACTGTTGTAACGGGTTTCTTTCTAGCTTTTGTTTTTATTTGCACTCCTTATAGTTAACATTGTAGTTCTCATATCTTATGTGGTTATATGTTGTATGAATGTTTTTAAATGGATGAAGGTTTTAACTATTCTCTTTTAGCTAATTTTTGTAGGATGAATCCAGAACAATTGAGCTACATTAAAAGATTGTTCTTATTCTTACTTTGCTATATGACTACTACCTCACATACATCGACCCATGTATGACGCCGAGATATCTTGGTGATGAATGGGTCTGTGAGTTACTACAATGCTATCCGACACGCTTCGCAAACATATTCCGTATGACGAAAGAAATTTGCATCGATCTGCCTACGAACTACAACATGGTTTGAATGACTCGACCAGAATGACATCAAGAGAAATACTAGCAATAACACTCTATATATTATCTCAGAATGAGTCCATTAGATGAGCCATGCAGCGACTTCAACATTCATTAGAAACTATCAGCAAGTATTTCTCCATTGGTCTGAATGCTCTAGTAAGTTTAGCCTCTAAGATAATTAAGCCCGAGGATTCCACATTCCAGTCCATCCAGACACAAATTGCGAAAGACTCTCACTAGATGTCATTCTTCAAGATATATCTCAAACATGACATTACTATATTAAAATTATTTACCTCTCAATCATTAATAGATTAAACATTATTAAATTTAGGACTGCATGGGAGCTACTGATGGAACTCACATTGATGCATGTGTATCTGACACCGACAAAGTGACCTACATTGGATATTGTCGTTCTCCCACACAGAATGTGATGGCCGCTTGTGATTTCAACATGTTTTCACATTTGTGATAGTCCGATGGAAAGGCAGTGCACATGATAGTCGTGTTTTTAAGTTTGCAACAAGACGTCGAATTCATTACTTCCCGTACCCCCTCCTAGTACGTACTTATAGCAAATATATTAGATATTTATGAGTTGTTTCTAAATTATATACTTTGTGCATGTAAATATTATCTGGTTGACCTCGAATATCCCGTACTAAGGGGTTATCTAAAGTTTTATGCCGACACGAAGTACCACATCCCCAACTTCGAGAGGTCAAGTGGGATTGCACGTGGTAGAAAGAAAACGTTCAACAAACTACACTCCTCTTTACGCGGTTTCATTGAGAGGTTATTTGGGATATGCAAGAAAAAGTGGGTGATATTACGTGACATGCCAACCTACTCATTTCCGAAGCAAGTACAAAAGGTGTGACAATCATGGCTCCACATAACTACATCTAACGCCATCACTCTCGCTCTGATGTGAACTGCATCTGTAAAAGAAGACCTACTTCAGATTCCACAAGAAACATTTGAATTTCATGTCGGACGTCTCATACCACAGGAAGAATTAGAACATGCTTACACTCGCGAAGGTGAAGGTGCAAGGGAAATGACCGCATTGTAAGATCAAATAACGGACAAAATTGCTCGATCATGACACTGTTTTTCGTGGGTCCTTAAACTTTATTTTTGAATATAAATATACATATCTTTGGAAGAAGAAAATTATAAACAAGGAAAATAATTTATTGTATTTTATCCGTATTTTCTCCACTTTTGTATTTGTCTTGTATTGGCTTCGATTTCATAAACAGGGAAAAAATTTATTGTGATAACTTGAGTAGCATATAAATAGAGAAAACAATTTATTGTATTTTATTAGGTTTGTAGATAGTCTTCCTTGAGTGAGAAGCATATCTTTTTTTTTCTTTGAACTGTTATGTAGTGTTTTTTGAATTTTAGTATATTAAATATTTTCTCATTATATTACTGTTACAAACAGCTCGCTGCGCGTGACCGAAATGATCATTTTTCCGCAAACAGCTACAAATTAACTGTTTTCAAATCGCAGAATCAGTTGTTTAACAAACCCACAAACCAAACAACTTAACAACATATTCAGTTCAGATGCAGAATGGTCATTTACCAAAAAAACAGCTGCAAATCAGTTGCTTTACAAACGCACAAATCAAATAGGTAAACAGTTTATCAGGATCAGCTGCAGATACGCAGCTTATCAGGATAAGTTGCTTATCAGCATAAGCTGGATAAGCTGCAGCTGCCCCAAACAGACCCTTAGAGATCCCTCCTAATCTTCTCCAAGTTAGTGACACTCTTAATCATCACAAGGATATCTCTGACCCCAATAACACTATGGTAAATGTACCATCTAGCCCACTGGTCAACATTGTTGTAGGTTCCTCTACCCCTATGAGCAATCTTTCAACTACCAGCCTCCACAAAATGCTCAAGATGAAGGTCCTCTGATTCCTCCTGTGGAACCTCTATTGGTAGTGGCAAAGGAAACTTTTCATACTTCAACAAATCTAGAACCTATCATTGATGTAACGGTTGACAATCTCATGGTGGAGTGTCCAGCCCTAGGTGTGTCCCAGTTTCAAGTCCAACATTATACCATAAGTGAGCTTTCTACTACGGCCCTACCACCTTATCAGATTGAGCAAGTTATTACTGTCATTCAGTCACAAGGGGTTCATGATGTGAAACAGCCTAAACATGCCCGAAAATCTTTAGACCAATCCACGGATCAGATGAGCTAGTCATCGGATGAGGAATGACAAGTTTATACATTCAGAAAGAAAAAGAAAATTAGTGGTCTACTAAAACTCAAGAACCTAATGGATGATATCTTGGTTGTTTCGTGTAATGGCAGCAGACTTAACCATTTGTTAGTTGGCTTCCTACCTAAAACTATAGGTAAGAGGTAATGATACATTGGGTAGTTCTCAAGCTCCCATTTTATGTTTGAATCTCCGAGTGCTTGGAGACATTTGGAGTAGAGTTTTGCCTAGGTTATAATTTTGTTTTTTGATACAAATACTTTTTTGGGACCTTGGTAAGTGTTGTATACTGAGTGCTTAGAGTTCCATTTTGGATTCTCTCATCCAATCTATCTGTACTTTTTCTTTCTAATATATTTGCCCTTGAGCTTTTAAAATAAAATAGATATATATATATAAACTTAAGAAAATTAAAAAATACACACACACACACACATACATATATATAGTGAAATCAGTCCCTCTAAATTTACAAACTTACCAAAAATATCAAGCAGGAGCGTCTCTTGACACAGGTCATCCGCAAGCAGAAGTGGGATCGCGTCCCACATGCGAGAGTTACCACACAACCCTGTTGCTTCTCCTGGACTGAACCAGTCCAGGTTTTCTCCCTTTGGAAGAGTCGATCGATCCCCTTAGCTAGTTATCCTCTTATTATATGATTGTATTTCTAATATTTTAGGTTCACTTTTTGTGTGATTTTTATCGGAACAGTAGCCGACATCTTTTTTTTTCCTTTGAGGGTAGTATCCTAAGGTTCCAAGTAATGCTTCGGCTGTATCTTGGTCTCCAGATGGCGTTTATCTTTTTTATCCCCTTTCCACATCCTCCCCACACTGCTCCCAACCGTCAATGCAGTCACTCAAAACAGTTGTTGACACTTTTCTTCTTGCAATTTCACCCCTTCACTTCCGGTTCTCCCCTGTCCTGACATTGCTATTCCAACTGTCCAAAACCATTCCCCGTTATGCCTTGCCGCTGTCCTAGATGCCAAAACCACCTCTCTGCAACCTGACAGCTATTCCTGCAGCCTAAAACCGCCCTTAGCCATTGTTTCTTTGTTGTCCAAACCACTTATCTTCTTGTTGTCCACTTACCCACCTTGTCGCCACCTATCCACCACCACACCCTAGAACCACCCAAGTCGTCTACATGTGTGTCGTGTTACTTGTTGTTATTTCTCGTTTTCATGTGTAGTTGTAACTGCCTATTGGCTGTTTCAATAATAATATTTTCTTTCTTATTATGATTTGGGTTAACTCCGGTATCAGAGCTAGTCTAACCCTAGTCCCAGCTTAGAGTTTCTAGCATCCACCAATACCCAATACTGACCTCCACTGAAAACTCCTTCCCTTTGCTTATTTTTTAAATCAGCAACACAAAATTTTTCTTTCCCACCCTATATCCCTATACACTCTCTTCCATCCGCCCAAACTCAAAGAGACAATTATCGCATAATCTGGAGGAAATGTCATAATGTTGTTTATGAGAAATCTACAAAGAGATATCAAGAAACTTTGCATGAAAGTCTTCCAACTACAACAGATGCTTGCCACCTTCGATAAGTGACATTCCAAATAGGTCACTAATAGCCACAACGTTGACTTACTAGATTGAAGGAATGAAGTTAATCTCTTCCACCATGTAGATTCTAGGGATGAAGAACCACTACCATGAAGAGTTGGCCTGAAATATCAAAGGAGCCTGAATCTTGAAGTAAATGTGAATATGATATATTTTGACGACCATTTGAATTCGAACGAGGTCATCGAGTGGCTCTAGACCGTGTAGAGTCTTTGAGTTTTAGAAAGTCCCTCCGGGCAGAAAGGTGAAACTAGCCATCAACAAGTTAAAGAATAGTGCATCATTTTAGTGAGAAAATTTGAAGCACTTACGCTAGCTCGAGAGAAAATACAAAATACTGTCTAGTCTAAAATGAAATGGGAGATGTCATGTCATTACCTACCAATCATTACCAAATAGATGTTCAGACCCTAGCTTCAGAAGTGAAGAGGCAATATAACCCGTATGACAGTCACAACTTGGCGGGTTATATGTTATGGGGCAGCCCACGTTCAACTCATCATCAGATTAAATGTTGTTGACGGGAAAAATATTTCAACCTTGGTACATGATTGGATTCATAATCGAGCATTGGTTAAATGGCCCACAAAGGTTAATGTCAATATTACCAAAGATCTCGTGGTGGCTGATCTTAGGGAGGATAATGGGTAGAATATGGAAAAGTTGAAGGTTTGCTTTTTTCAGGACCATCTCGAGTAGGTCATCTCTGTTGGGATGGAAAGTACTCATTCGGAGGCCCCGAACTGCTCTCGCCTTTTGTTGGACGCACATTTACATCTCTTGCATATGCCGCTCGGCTCATGGACCATGATGTGGACTTTCAAGACGTCAGCAAGCTGGCTCTACATCCTTGTGAAAAAAATTTTGGTGGTGTCTTCTCCTCGAAGCCACGCCCACTTGCAGCTGGTTAGTTTCCCATGTCACGATCCATTACCGACTCCTTATGAGAACCCTGCAGATTTTGAGAAAATGGGGCTTTCAAATTCCTATTATCACCTCCTTTTCTGAAATTCTTCGGCGCCTCTCATCAATCTGCAAGGACTACATCCCGCTGGCCCGGATTTTTTGCAACATCATCCATCAATGTTGGAGGGGGAGGACTGCAAAGAAGCAGGCTTTTTTGCAACATCTTCCATCAATGTTGGAGAGGGAGGAGTGCAAAGAAGCATGGGCGTTCTTATGCTACCTCAACCATTATGGTAGCTCCTAACCAATACTCACTCTTTTCCCATCTCAGGGTACTAGCCATCCCCCACCACCCCGCACGCGTGCGCATGATGGCATAAGCTGAATGTTAATGGAGCCTTATTACAAAACCAAATCGCCAGAACGAGGGCCGTTATGCGGGATGAGATAGGTAGTTTTCCTTGGCGCTCATGGAGAGCAAATGTTACATCTGGATAGTGGACGGCTGGAACTCGAAGTCGTTCTGATGATCGAGCACATGTTTCAACAGTGCATGATGGAGAATAGGGGGAAATTATTGAAGGAGATAACGTAAATATTATCTAGTTAATGCAGCAGATCATGGAGCAAAAAAGCTAGAGGGCCGGGCCGGACCTCCACCTAGCGTATTCTTTCCTTACATTTTTTGGACAAGTTATTTTCATTTTATATCTAGAGAGCTCAATAAAGCTGCTCATTTTTGTGCCCAAAGGCCTCTTACTCATAGTTAATCTTTTGACTTGGTTTCTGAATCTTCGGAGCTTTATGTCATTCTCTAGGATGATAGGGCAGCTTTTGTACAAGTCTGAGGACATTTTTTGTACATTTTGTACTCCATTTTACGTTTAATGCAAAAATGCACACATTCAAGGATGATTGTCACATCGTACAAGCAAAGTTCAACCCAGAATCAAGCAGCAAGAGACGCATCCCTCGATAGAGGCGCATGCCTCAGATCACGACTTCCCATTTCACGTCACTATATAGGCTAACTCTTAACTCATTTGATACAAATTAGTATGGGTGATAATAGAAGACAAATTAGACTAAATTACCCATTCCTATTCTGTCTCATGTCTGACTAGGAAGATCAAAATGATGTGTGACACGACAGGATCTCCCTTACTTCTATTTACCTTATCATTGTTCCCCTCTAATATTTATAAAATAATTATGCATGTTTAATGAATTCTCAAACGTTTTATTTCTCATATTTACTTATATTTTATCAATTTACTACCTTACAAAGACTCAATTATCTTGCAACCTTTTATCCCCCTCATTATACGTTTTAAGATGGCACGAAGAAAACAATTGATAGTGTTAACGTGAGTAGGTCTACTACTTGGCGATAGATGTCACTTCCGCTCTCTTCCGCTATTACTCATTTTCACTAGCAATATCGGCAGAGTCATTTTCCTCCCACAAACTTTAGGATTTTGTCTTCATTCCTTTTTCTTTATCCAAGTTTTGCTATCACACTCATGAGTTGGGTAAACACCAATATGTTCCTTTTCATTCTCTTACCACTAGTGATCTTTGTTTTGAGATAGTTCACTCAAATATTAAGGTCCTAGTCCTATCCTTACCTAATATTCAATTATTTGCCACATGTATTAATGATTATTTAAGGGTAACAAGGCTTTTCTTACTCAAATGTAAGTTATAGATCCCTCACATATTTTAAAATTTTTATTAAGAAATAAAAGGATAGTTCTCCAACTTAATCAAAAGTTTGCATATTGAATTCTTTAGAATTTTTGTGGTCTCAATTTCACATACACTGCTATTAAAATGATATTCTTCATTAAAGATTATGTTCCTATAAACCTTACTATAATGGTGCTGCTAGACACAAAAGCTATCTTCATTTTACTATTTCTAGGACATTAATATTTCATATGAATGTCCCTAGTCATTTCTAGGGGGTGTCTTGAATGTCTAGTATCTCATTAATAGTATCCTTCCTCTCTTATCCTCATTCATTATCTCAATCAAACTATTTTTCCTTTACACCTAGGATATTTAATTGTATCAGGTCTAGTCATATTTTTTGCCTGTATGAAATACTCTCATACTTTTCAGTGGACATTTATCAGATAATCCTGCATAAATAAGGTTATCAAAGTTACAATGATCTTACTCAATGTCTATAAACTTTAACTAATGTAACTTGTTATGACAACGTTTCATTTCTCACTAATTAACATGTAGGACATCTTCACAATATGTTCCTTTTCCTCCATGGGCTTCTATACCTACTATTCCACGAGTTTACTCTTAACAATGTCAGCCTACCTCCCCAACGCCTTTAACCACACTGCCAGATTTTTTTAAGCATCACTTAGTTGATTAACTACTTGAAGATTTGTCTAATTATCATAGGTTTTGGTAAGTTGATTTATGTAACAATTAAAAGATCTAACGCTTCATGTCATTGTAGTTGAAAGTCGATCCATAGTGCAGTAACGCACTTGCTATGCAAGTATGTGTTGATCACGTAAAATATGAATTATGAGTTTGTGTTATCGATCTCATGAGGAACAAGGTAACTTTCAGATTGTTCAATTATTAGTTTAACAATTCTAGGTTTAGTCCAAAGTGTTATATGTCTTTCAAAAAATTTTCTAAAAGTCCTAACAGTTAAGGTGAAAACTCATGATTTTTGGTTTTTGCTACTGGGATAATGTCTTCCTTGAATTAGATCATGTGAAAATTCAATATTCATCCACCAGATTAATTTGACAACTAGAGATTAATACTCTTTAATTTTTTCAAGACATAAGAAGCATTGAAGTCTAATATTATATATGTCCCATTCACCATGCAAAGGCTCCCAAGATTTCTCATTCCTCTATGTGATTGCAAATCGCCTAATAACAATATTCCTATTTCACAAAGAAATTATGTATTAACCTAATTATTATTTTAGTCTATGCTCAATAGTCCTAGATCACAATTAATTTTAATATTTCAAGAGGTCAGCAAGAAGTAAAATGAATAAGATTTTCACTTTAAAAATTCAAAGAAGAAAATAGTTCATAAACATGTGTGGCGAAATCACAATAAATTTTATTGCAAGTAAAATCAAAGTTTACAAAGTAAAGAAAAGATCACAGCAGATCCAAGCCGATCCTCCCTTTTACGATGCACTTCCTTCTTGATTCACTATCTCACTCAAATGGATACTCACACGCTTACACACTCCTAAAGCACTTGCACTCAACGGTCTACTCCAAAAAGCCATCTCTTCTATTACAAGAGAGTTTGAGCCCCCTCTTTATAACATTTAAGGTTTTATCATCGCATCGACCGAATGGTTAGCAAACTACAAAAACCACCTTAACTCAATGGGGAGCGCCAAGGTGTTGGCAAAGACACTGCAATGCTAGGCTCAAGCATTGTGTTTCGTGACTCTGATTTGTCAATTTAGGTCTTTGGGTATGGCAATGCTGGTTCTAGTGGTGCGACGATGCTGGACCCTGGCATTGGGGCACTTGGCGTCTTGGTGGAGCAGTACTCTACTCTCAATATTTTGAATGAAAGGTCTGATTTTGATGATAAGAGCCTTGCCTTTGGGAACTGAGGCGCTTTCTTTAAGCATTGAGACATTAATCTCTAAACGAATTGCTATATGTATATCTACTACCATAGCTAAAAAATATGGATATTCCCACATTGTGTGAAATGATATTGGTAAAAACTATTTTAAGAGAGTTTGGTTTTCACATTACTTAGTATATGACACTACACTATGGTAATAACACCCCCATTTATATTGCCAGCAATCTAGTCTTCCATGAACAAACTAAACAAATTGAATTTGATTATCAATGTACACTGGACAGAATGTTTTCCAAGAACATTGCTACCGCACATATTTCTGGTTTGAAAAAAAGGTCGAACATCACTACCAAACCTATAGGTCATCAACCATTTTCTTATTATTTATGTAACAAGTTGGGGCTAATAGATATATATTCTTTAGCTTGAAGTGGAGTGTTGGGGCATGATACATTGGAAAGTTCGTTCTAATAAATACTTGATTCAGAAGATGTAGTTATACCCTCATAATTATGGATATTCTTCTCTTTATTAGCATCCTTTTTTTTAAATTGTATATGCCTATAAATAGGCTCCTACATTCAGTCAATAATACAGCAAGAGATTTTCTCCTAACAGTTAAAACAATAGTATTGTCATGAGAAAATTTAAATCTTAAGAAAACAATACATGGAGTAAAGTTCCATGACATGATCAACATGATCACAAGAATCTGCGGAGAAAGTGAACACTAAACTCTAAAAGCACAAGCATCAAGTGTGGTCAACAGTCAATTGAGGTGCAAAACTCTCAGCCCAACTAAATTTATTGACAAAATAGGGGCAAAAATGCTGCCGACTGAAATACAGAAAAAAGAATTCAATCCAAAATTCGAAGAATATAAAGCAAATGAAGAAGCGACGGAAGCTATCTTACAATGGCATCCTCAAGAGTTATGAACGGATATGCCAATTCAGCTGAACCTGGCACAACATCTAGTTTGGCTGCTGCTCCTAAAGCCAGCACCAACCTGGCTGACCATTTGAAACGCATATAGCCTTAGTTAGTGATGGTAGAAGACAATTGAATATGGATCATAGTAGCAATTGTTTTCCTAAAGTTCAATTGAGTGCAATAACGAAACAACATGATGTATGATAGAACATAGTCAAATAAAAAGAGCGATATTAGCAGAAATAAAACTTCAGTTAATAACTTCTGCACTCTGCCGTGCATCGTCTGTGGAAGATTATCTTCCTCAGAAACATTTGAAATATATTCAAGTACATTAAACAATATAATTAAGTTATATTCACATGACCATAAACTGGAAAATATTAAGTGGAAGAAGAATAACTATTCAAATATAAAATTTATCAAATAAATAGAGCCAGACTACCGATGGTTCCAACAAACACATTGGAAAGTACATTGGAATGTACAAGGTACAAGCACATTGGAAAATAAAAGTAGAACCTCCCTCAAAAAATCTGTTGGGACCATTTTTATGTAAGAACATAAAGCCATGCAAACACTGTTTTTACACTTGCCAAACCATTCGCCAAGCCACAATCACAATAACCAAGATAAAGACATGAAAATGAAAGCAAGAACCGACGTTGGAGCATTGGACACGGAATGTGGGATGTGAGAGCTTCTGCCGCATCAAAAAAATGGATGCACGCATGCGGGGTCTTCGCGATTCCAACGCTTGAACCGACCTATCCAGGCAAGAGGGGGAGTTGATCGGCTCTCTCCTTTGGAACGGACACCTCTTTTATGTAATAGACCCCATCCTCATTATCAAAAACTTATATATTTGATTCCTATGTTTAGTTTTTCAGTTTTACTTATGTATCTATCAGGACAATCGTTGGCCTCTGGTGTTCCCCTTCTATGACTGTATCCAAAGGCGAGAAGGTGCTTCAGTTGTAACTCNTGTATGGGAAGGCAATTTGACTTTTTGACCCTACTAAAATATTTATTTTGCCAATCCTGAGATACCATTTTGCTTTTTGTTACCATAACCCCCTCCCACATTGAGTCTTGAGAGACAGCTTGCCCCACTCCAAAAAAAGTTTGGTTCCACTCGTGTTGATTTCTCATCCTCTGTAACCTTTCCTTCTCTTTTGTCGCCAACTTTCCTCAATCGAAACAACCGCACAACACTCTTGCATTCTTGCAACTCCAACCGCCAGCCACTACCTCCTCCACCTGCTGCCATCCTTTTCAACCACCTCTCACCTTGCTTCCACTCATTCCAACC
>JXCR01137483.1:57211-67364 GCA_002079205.1 Phalaenopsis hybrid cultivar | reverse complement strand
GCAAATATAAGCCCTAATTAAGTAAAATTGGCAGGATGAAACACTTTAATGATCTCTTTTCAAAATTGGAGCCAAATCATAGGATAGACTGAGAAGTCACTGAGGTTCTCCTCAGGATCTGTGGCCTCCCCTAGTTTCTCTTCATTTGGATTCCCCAGCAATGTTCCAGATTTGAGTCTTTCCCCTTTCACATCTCTTTGTCCGATTTCGTTGAAAAGTCGTATCCTTTTGACTTCTTTGAAGACATTATTCCCTGATTTTTATCGAGAGTTTTCTTAGGTGACTTCGGTCATTTAAGATATAATTAACTATAAGGGCTTGCCCTTATAGGAAGTTTTTCCGAACCCAGCCTAAGATAAACCCTATTTAATTCTTTGTATTAAATAGGGGAATTTGTCGGCAAATAAAACGGTTTCGCAGACCAAACATATGTCATATCTTTCTTAGTTTATTTGATCGAGCATCATCCTCAAGTCTTGTGTTTATCCATCGGGATAGATACAGGATTTGAGGTGGAGCGCTCTTTCATTTAAACTGCGAAAAATATGAGGTTAGTTTGATTTCATATTTTTCTAAATATATATATATATATATATATACACGTAAATTAAAACGTCCTTCCGAAGCGGGCAATGGGATTTCGATTCCGGCGGCCGACAGCTTCTTATGGGCGACCCCCAAACATAACTTTCTCCTCTTTTAAGCGCCGACACTCCCCTATATATATAGGGGTGACGCTCGCTGCTGCGTCTCCTCTGCGACTTTTGCGACAAAGTCGCACGTTGCTGCGTCTCCTCTGCGACAGAGCCGTTCGACACTCGTGCAGCTTGTCACTGTGCTGCGGGTTGGCACTGGCTGCGGTAATGGCCTCAGGGTTCTCCTACGCTGCCACCCTCGTCGGTGATAACCCCGCCAAACCCTCCTATGCAACAGTGGTTCACAAACATAGCTCCCCTTTTCAACCCGCAGATAGTGCGGTATTCCTGCAGATTTACCATGATTCTATTGCTAGAAATGGATATCGCAATCTCATCAAACAAAATAGAGAAAAAGGCGGGCAAACCAACAATTTTCTTTTCTGACGTTAAAATTTAAACTCGTGCAGGAAAATACAAATTTACACTAGTTGAAAAGTTACAATTAGGTTGTCTAAAGATGAAGCTCATCAGGAAGGTTTTTGAAGACTTCAAACTGGTTGGGAATTGGCAGGTGGGTCATTTGGACGGAAGACATGTTATGATACAGCTGACCACAAAAGATGATTACACGAAAATTTTCTCAAAGAAATTCATCACAATTGAGGGCAAACATATGGAATTACTCAAATGGACCCCCAATTTTGATCCCAGTCAAGAACCCCCAATTGCACCTACATGGTTCTCATAACCTGAACTCAAGCTTCATTTCTTTGACCTATCTATCTTATATGCAATTGGGACTATCCTTGGAAAACCTTTGCAGGTAGACTTAACAACAGTTCATTTCTCAAGACCCTCTATTGCAATGATTTTGATTGAACAAGATATTACACTACCGAATATAGAAGAAGTCTGGCTTGGATCTACTCACAATGGTTATTGGAAAAAAATCATTATGGAACAAAAATCATACTACTGCAAGCACTGCAAGATGTTTGGACACCCGCAGGAGAAATATTTCAGATTGCACCCACAGTTGAGAACCAATAATCAAAAGCAGGAACACATTATTAGTGCACCCCATGTGCCTGAACGCACTCCCAGCAAACCTGATGACAACCAACCTGATGAAGGAATTACCACAAGACAGGAGTTGGTGTCTGCCCCTGGGATTCTTTCTCCTGACAATACTACAACGGATAATGTTCGAACTGAAAATTAGGATAGTCCCGCAGCTCCTATTAAGGTAGCATCAGGTGCAGAGGTAACAAGAGACACTTCACATACATTGGAACATATCGCGGTGGCAACGACTGTTTTTCCTCCTACTGCGGTGCTAACATCAAATCAGATCGAGGATCACATGAGTCAGTCTTTCGATGAAGAATGGCAGGTTTACACTTCTCGGCGGAAGAAGAAGGCTGGGGGCTCATTTCAACTTGGAAACTTAATGGATGATACTTTGGTGACTCCTGGCAATGGCACGACTCTTCAAAGTTGGTTATCTGCTTTCGCTCTTAAAACTAGAGGAAGAGGCAGGACCTAGCTACTTGTTTTCTGCATGTTTTAAATTTGTTTTACATCTTATTGAGTCTATCTGTATCTTTTTTTTTTTGGGTATTAGTATCGTATGGTAAGGTGCCTCCTTTGGGCTCTTCTCATACTACCTTTATGTATCATTTTCTATTTCAATAAAATCAGCCCTTGGGCTTTTCATTATATATATATATATATATATATATATATATATATATATATATATATAAAGAAATAAAAAATATATTATGAATTCCTTGCATGTGTGCTAATAGAGCTAATATGTAATCTACATATTCAATCTTCTCTATAATTTCATATGAAACAACATATATTGGACTCAACTTTTCATTCCAAAGCATTGCACAAACTTCAATGGGTTGATTTGATAAAAATAAAAAACTCAGCTTCATAATTCATTTGTCTATGTCTAGCATCGTAATACTTTTGTTGTCTGTCTTACACAACTTTAATATATCTCTGAGAGAATCTTCTCAACAGCGTCATCTACTAAATCTGCATGATAACTTTACTTTCACCTATTTCAACCCAAACCAATAATGTTTTGCACTTTATTCCATAAAAAGTTTTATATTGTGTAATTCCAAAGCTTGCAAGATAACTATTATTATAAACAAATTTTGTTAGAAATACATGTGACTCTTTTCCTCCACAAAAATCAAATACATATAAATTGATTAGATCCTCCAAAACTTGAATAGCTCTCTCTAATTGATCATCAGTTTGTGGGTGAAAATCGATACGAAAAGATAACCTTGTACCCAAAATCTCCTGAATTTTTCACCATAATCTGAATATAAACTTGTCATCACTATTTGAAACTATAGATTTCAATATGCCATGCAACTATACAATCTCATCCATATATAACACTGCTAACAGCTCAACATGATATATATGTCAGATGTAGTCAATCTATCTACAATAACCCGAATAACGTTCTGTTCTTATGTTGATTTAGGCAAAACAATCACAAAATATACTACTATTTCTTCCCATTTCCACTGGTATTGGCAATGATTGTAACTAACAATTTCATATTTGATGTTTAGCCTTCACTAGTTGACAAATAAAACATTTTTCCACATATTTTGCAACACTTCTTTTTAATCTTGACCACCAAAATAATTGCTTGAGCTCCTAAAGTATTTTATTACTCCCTAGATGAATAGTACAATCAAATGTGTTTCCTCTAACAAATGTGTTTTCTCTAAAATTTCATTTCACATAATATCAATATTATCAATATATGGAACAAAAAACATGTCATTGTATTTCAACAATATATCCCATTTATCATGTATTTCTCTAACTATCTATCTTAACTTTAAGATCATATGAACAGTAACATTTCTAGCTAGTGAATATCCAATTCTGCATCTTAAATTAGATTGAACTGTTAGCTGATTTAACTGATTAATACTCTCATCATTATAATCAATCAATGATAGCTTTAGTCTTTCTATATCCTTAATTAATTGTTCCAGCTGAGTAATGAATCAATTTGGACAATCTGAAGTATTCATACTTAATGCGCCTGCAACAACATTCACCTTTAACGGATGAAACTAAATACTCAAATCATAGTTCTTAATAAATTCAAGTCATCTTCTCTCTCAGATCCATTTTTTTGTAAGTGAATATATATTTTAAACTCTAATGATCTATAAACACTTCACATCTACTACATACAAGTAGTGCCTCTGTTTTTAACACAATTATTGTATCTACAAATTATATGTGGGATAATTTATTCATGATTTTTTAGTTATGTAGAAGCATAAATAATGATTTTTCCATGCTACAAAAATATTAAACTCAAACCTTTTAACGATGTTGATATATGTCGGGGGGGGTGTTTTTAATTTTGTAGAAAACTAAATTATAAAGACTTCAATAATTTTAATTAAAGTAAATAGAAATAACCAAACAAATAAAACGGTGCATAAAGAAAACACATGGGGCAAGATTTTTACGTGGTTCGGCCAAACCCAAGATCAGCTTACGTCCACGCCTAGTCACCCCTGACTAAGAATTCCACTAATTAGATGAAGATTACAACCAATCTCTCGTATTCTCTTACACCGGGCAAGTACAACCCCAAACACTGCTCTCTTATACATGGCAAAGCACAACCACAAACACCAAGCTTGAATTGTCAGCTTACATGAGCTTGAAATTAAAAAATACTTTTCCAAATGGGACCTCGGTATATGAAAAATGTCCAAATTTATTTAAAAAGCGTGAATAAACTCAGCGCCAAGTTAATCAAAAGCTCTTTATCAAACACTCATCTCAAGGAAAGAAATGGCAATTCTAGTCGCATATGTAGACAATATTCCATTAACTAATGATTTAGAGGAAGACCAAATTATTTTAACATGAGCTGAGATAGAAAAAAAATTTCATGATATGGAAGTGTTAAAATTAGAATAAGTATTGTTATTTTCCAAATGGAGTATATTCTTAATCTTCTTCGAGAAACCAAAAAGATTGGAAGAAAGCACACAGAAGCCCAATTAACCCAACAATGAAAATTGGGTTCACTAGAAACACCATGAATGTTAATAAAAATAGGAATCAAGCGATCACTTATCCTGACATTTGGTTCTCTATTAGTGATTTAAGCCAATACATAAACAAAACTGTTGAGGATCAAGTGATATCGAAGTTAACCCAAAAATCAGTCAAATGCAAATATTATTGCTAATAAATCAAAGGAATCATGACAAAATGTTCTTAAAAATAGAAATAAAATACACAAGCACAAACACGGCTCTAAGGCGAGAATGAAGGTGATGAGCTCGACTGGACAGCAATGATGAGGGGTGGTTGGGAAAGTTGTTGCAGCAATTAGGATTGCAAGAAGGTTCCACCTCACACATGTTTGTTTGAGGATCACCACCAAAACAATCTAACAGACCCATGACCAATATTATCTTATCGGCACAAGAGTTAGCGATCTAAATATTGCAATTGTCTGAGGTGGAAATGTCTTTACCTGCCCTGATCCGAATATTATCTCATTGGCACGTCGGTTAGCGATTTAAACATCATAATTGTTTGGGGTGGCACCTGATCGATATTCTCTCATCAATATAGTGGTTAGTGATCACATCGCAATTAACTGGGGTAGTTAAAAAGCAACTTTACATGTGGATACATTCACGTCTCCTGCATATACCACTAGAGGGCTAGCTCCTCTTAACATGCACATACAAGTATTCATATATACATTATTTCATTTATTAAAACATACATCCTTCTAAGACATCTTCATTCATTCATGACCATGCATAATTACTCTAATGTACAACTATTTATCATGCGTAACTTGTATATATTTTTTATAATGCATATTTTGTATATCTTTTCTATCATGCAAATTATGTATAATTTTTCTATCATGCATATCTTTTCTATCTAACAATAAAAAAATCTATTATAATTCAAATATAACTGAACTAGGGCATACATGAAGTCAAACATAAATTTAAAATAAAAAAGATTGCTAAAAATTTAAAAATATAATTACTCACCTCAAGTATTCATCGTTCTACTCTTGTCGATCCTCTAATTTAATAACTTGAATTGGCAAAATCTAATATCATTCAGTAAAAGTTATTATTCACATTTATAAATCTCAGCGTAAAGCTATCACAAAACTTAAATAGAAATACNCTTCAATAATTTTAATTAAAGTAAATAGAAATAACCAAACAAATAAAACGGTGCATAAAGAAAACACATGGGACAGAGTTTTACGTGGTTCGGCCAAACCCAATATCAGCTTACGTCCACGCCTAGTCACCCCTGACTAAGAATTCCACTAATTACATGAAGATTACAACCAATCTCCTGTATTCTCTTACACCGGGCAAGTACAACCCCAAACACTGTGCTCTCTTATACATGGCAAGCATAACCACAAACACCAAGCTTGAATTGTCAGCTTACATGAGCTTGAAATTAAAAAATAATTTTCCAAATGGGACCTCAGTATATGGAAAATGTCCAAATTTATTTAAAAAGCTTGTGTAAACTCAGTGCCAAGTTAATAAAAAGCTCTTTATCAAACACTCATCTCAAGGAAAGAAATGGCAATTCTAGTCACATATGTAGACAATATTCCATTAACTAATGATTTAGAGGAGAGCAAATTATTTTAACATAAGCTGAGATAGAAAAAAATTTTCATGATATGGAAGTGTTAAAATTAGAATAAGTATTGTTATTTTCCAAATAGGGTATACTCTTAATCTTCCTCGAGAAACCAAAAAGATTGGAAGAAAGCACTCAGAAGCCCCATTAACCCAACAATGAAAATTGGGTTCACTAGAAACACCATGAATGTTAATAAAAATAGGAATCAATCGATCACTTATCCTGACATTTGGTTCTCTATTAGTGATTTAAGTCAATACATAAACAAAACTGTTGAGGATCAAGTGATATCGAAGTTAACCCAAAAATCAATCAAATGCAAATATTATTGCTAATAAATCAAAGGAATCACAACAAAAGGTTCTTAAAAATAGAAATAAAATACACAAGCACAAACACGGCTCTAAGGCGAGAATGAAGGTGATGAGCTCGACTGGACAACAATAATGAGGGGTGGTTGGGAAGTTCGTTGCAGCAAGTAGGATTGAAAGAAGGTTCCACCTCACACATGTTTGTTTGAGGATCACCACCAAAACAATCTAACAGACCCATGACCGATATTATCTTATCGGCACAAAAGTTAGCGATCTAAATATTACAATTATCTGAGGTGGAAATGTCTTTACCTGCCCTAATCCGAATATTATCCCATTGGCACGTCGGTTAGAGATTTAAACATCATAATTGTTTGGGGTGGCAAAATCTGTCTACTCGCACCTGATCGATATTCTCTCATCAACATAGCGGTTAGTGATCACATCACAATTAACTGGGGTAGTTAAAAAAACAACTATACATGTGGATACATTGACGTCTCATGCATGTACCACTAGAGGGCTAGCTCCTCTTAGCATGCACATATAAGTATTCATATATACATTATTTCATTTATTAAAACATACATCCTTCTAAGACATCTTCATTCATTTATGACCATGCATAATTACTCTAATGTACAACTATCTATCATGCGTAACTTGTATATATTTTTTATAATGCATATTTTGTATATATTTTCTATGATGTAAATCATGTATATTTTTTCTATCATGCATATCTTTTCTATCTAGCAATAAAAAAAAATAAATTATAATTTAAATATAGCTGAACTAGGGCATACATGAAGTCAGACATAATTTTAAAATAAAAAAGACTGCTAAAAATTTAGAAATATAATTGCTCACCTCAAGTATTCATCGTTTTACTCCTGTCGATCCTCTAATTTAATAACTTGAATTAGCAAAATCTAATATCATTCAGTAAAACTTATTATTCACATTTATAAATCTCAACGTAAAGCTATCACAAAACTTAAATAGAAAAGTCTAGCCTAAGTAATGTTGTTAATTCTTCTTGTTTTTGGATCCAAATATTTTTCACCACAAATTTCAGACATTATTAAGCAATAAAACTTTTTAAATAATTAAATAATTAGTTATTTGATTATAATTAATATTCAATTCAAATACTTCCATTTTATTCAGCAATTTTTTCTCTCACTTCAATCTCAAACGTTCCTCAATCTAAAAAGTTTTTTGTTTTAGCAAAACTTAATATTAACATTTAATATCATTTCAATTAATTAATCATTCTAAAGAAACATAGCACATTAAGAGTTATGATATTTAACTTCTCATTCTNACTTTTTAAATAATTAAATAATTAGTTATTTGATTATAATTAATATTCAGTTCAAACACTTCCATTTTATTCCGCAATTTTTTCTTCTCCCTTCAATCTCAAACGTTCCTCAATCTAAAAAGTTTTCTGTTTTAGCAAAACTTAATATTAACACTTAATATCATTTCAATTAATTAATCATTCTAAAGAAACATAGCACATTAAGAGTTCTGATATTTATCTTCTCATTCAGTGAAATCAATAGTTAAAATCTCTAAATCTTACAAAGCAAAAGTTGTTCGACCTGTTACATCTTATCATCAAATAATAGAATCCACCNTTAACATGTAATATCATTTCAATTAATTAATCATTCTAAAGAAACATAGCACATTAAGAGTTCTGATATTTAACTTCTCATTCTGTGAAATCAATAGTTAAAATCTCTAAATCTTACAAAACAAAAGTTGTTCGACATGTTACATCTTATCATCAAATATTAGAATCCACTATTAATAGGTTATAACATTACTTATAACAATTATTTATTAATTATATAATAAATCTAACATAATTACTATAAAAAAATCTAAGAAAATAAACTCTAATTTACCTTATAAGGTTAAGTTTGGTCCTTTTCCCCGCAGAGCGAGCTTCCTCTCCTACTTCACTCGAAGCCACTTGCTCAAAGCCAGCTCTCCTGTATGTGATTAACCCTGGATCTTCTCCTTCCGCAACTAGAGAAATCTCGTGCTTGACTCAATTCTTCCACTGATCCTTCTAAATGAGAGCCATCCTCTTGCAATCAAAGCCCTACCCCTCGCCTGCATGCTATGGGTTTCTCTCCTCTCTCCTCTCTCCCTTCATACACAGGACACACGTATCGACTCCTTTCCATGCACGAGATGAGCCCCGTACTAAAGTTAGCATCATCTCCTCTGGCAACGACGTCTCACCTCTTCTCCTTCACACAGATTGCTCACAAAGAGAGCCCTAGGTTGTCCCTCAAGCCAACAGTGTCAGACCTCTCTTGTACCTGTGTCGAGAGCGTCGTCTTTTTCTCTTTATTCTTCTTCTTCCTTCTCAAACGATACGACTTCTGCTCGTAATCATTCCCTTGAATCTGCTGCGGCATTGTGAGCAAGGTATGATACTTCCTTCTTATATGCTTCTCTAACTCTCTCATCCTCTCTCGCACACTCAATCTCTGATTCGATCGGTTTAGATGGAGCATGCGTCTCTTAAGTAACCGTTGAACCGTTTATTTTGAACCGACATAGACCTGATAAATTTGATTTATTTTTTTTCTTTTTTTATAGTTTATTTTATTCTTATTATTAAATTTTGGTTATTACAGTTTTTGAGTGGTTATTTTTGAATTACAAAATTAAAGACAAATTTCTATGTTTTTTTCAATAAATTATTCATCCACCTATTTATGTACAGATTACAATCTTTTTTATACAAAATAACAAAAAAAAATCAATCATAAAATCTACAATTTTTTTTACACCTCTCTTCTCAATTTAATTTTCAAGAAGATCCATCATTTGCTTTCATACTTCCTCATAACTTGATAAAAACTGGATACATAGAAATTCTTCCTAACATGTAACCAAATTGATTCTCTAGAATTAACAAAATCTGTCCAAGTCTACATTACATTATTTTCTCCTTTAGCTTCATTAAAGAAGTATCGAGTTAGATAATATGGAAAAAAGAGTAACAAATGGAAAATTGATACTAGAGCTCCCAAGGTTGTTATTAAGCTCTTCAACTTCGAAAAGAAAATGAAGCAACAATTCTATGGTAATGAAAATAATACATTACTTTTAAACAAAAAAATAAAAGAAATAGAATTAAAAAAATCTTTAAAACCCAATTTTGGTGCATAGCATCTCCTCATCTCATTGCAATCACAAAATGTTCGCATAATAATATGAGCTTCAAAAAGAAAAAAAATGTGCTAATTCTACCTGAGGTTTCTTATCATCGGTCCATACAAGTGATTCAATTCTTAGAGCAGTGTATAAGCCACCAAATCCGCCTCCTAAAATACATATCCTTGGCTTCTGCAGAAAAGAAATAGCACGGCTGCTTGACCACGAACCAATATTTCTTCTTTTCATAAATAAGTGAAATTGAAATTGTGCTTCTAGTTAACTATATCAAGA
>JXCR01137483.1:25694-56961 GCA_002079205.1 Phalaenopsis hybrid cultivar | reverse complement strand
GTGAAATCAATAGTTAAAATCTCTAAATCTTACAAAGCAAAAGTTGTTCGACCTGTTACATCTTATCATCAAATAATAGAATCCACCATTAATAGGTTATAACATTACTTATAACAATTATTTATTAATTATATAATAAATCTAACATAATTACTATAAAAAAAATCTAAGAAAATAAACTCTAATTTACCTTATAAGGTTAAGTTTGGTCCTTTTCCCCACACAGCGAGCTTCCTCTCCTACTTCACTCGAAGCCTTCAGCTCAAAGCCAGCTCTCCTGTATGTGATTCACCCTGGATCTTCTCTTCGTGCAACTAGAGAAATCTCGTGCTTGACTCAATTCTTCCACTAATCCTTCTAAATGAGAGCCATCCTCTTGCAATCAAAGCCCAACCCCTCGCCTGCACGCTATGTCTTTCTCTCCTCTCTCGTCTCTCCCTTCATACATAGGACACACGTATCGACTCCTTTCCATGCACGAGACGAGCCTTGTACTAAAGTTAGCATCATCTTCTCTGGCAACGACGTCTCACCTCTTCTCCTTCACACAGATTGCTCACAAAGAGAGCCCTAGGTTGTCCCTCAAGCCAACAGTGTCAGGCCTCTCTTGTACCTGTGTCGAGAGCGTTGTCTTTCTCTCTTTATTCTTCTTCTTCCTTCTCAAATGATATGACTTCTGCTCGTAATCATTCCCTTAAATCTGCTGCGGCATTGTGAGCAAGGTATGATACTTCCTTCTTCTATGCTTCTCTTACTCTCTCATCCTCTCTCGCACACTCAATCTCTGATTCGATCGGTTCAGATGGAGCCTGCGTCTCTTAAGTAATCGTTGAGCCGTTTAGNTTATTTATTAATTATATAATAAATCTAACATAATTACTATAAAAAAAATCTAAGAAAATAAACTCTAATTTAACTTATAAGGTTAAGTTTGGTCCTTTTCCCCAAACAGTGAGCTTCCTCTCCTACTTCACTCGAAGCCTCCTGCTCAAAGTCAGCTCTCCTGTATGTGATTCACCCTGGATCTTCTCTTCCCGCAACTAGAGAAATCTCGTGCTTGACTCAATTCTTCCCCTGATCCTTCTAAATGAGAGCCATCTTCTTGCAATCAAAGCCCTGCCCCTCGCCTGCACGTTATGGCTTTCTCTCCTCTCTCCTCTCTCCCTTCATACACAGGACAAACGTATCGACTCCTTTCCATGCACGAGACGAGCCTCGTATTGAAGTTAGCATCATATCCTCTGGCAACGACGTCTCACCTCTTCTCCTTCACACAGATTGCTCACAAAGAGAGCCCTAGGTTGTCCCTCAAGCCAACAGTGTCAAACCTCTCTTGCACTGTGTCGAGAGCGTCGTGTTTCTCTCTTTATTCTTCTTCCTTCTCAAACGATACGATTTCTGCTCGTAATCATTCCTTTAAATCTGCTGCGGCATTGTGAGCAAGGTATGATACTTCCTTCTTCTATGCTTCTCTTACTGTCTCATCCTCTCTCGCACACTCAATCTCTGATTCGATCAGTTCAGATGGAGCAGGCGTCTCTTAAGTAACCGTTGAGCNCCTTTGCTTTCATACTTCTTCATAACTTGATAAAAACTGGTTACATAGAAAGTCTTCCTAACATGTAACCAAATTGATTCTCTAGAATTAACAAAATTTTTCCAAGTCTGCATTACATTATTTTCTCCTTTAGCTTCATTAAAGAAGTATCTAGTTACATAATATGGAAAAAAGAGTAACAAATGGAAAATTGATACAAGAGCTCCCAAGGTTGTTATTAAGCTCTTCAACTTCGAAAAGAAAATGAAGCAACAATTCTATGGTAATGAAAATAATACATTATTTTTAAACAAAAAAATAAAAGAAATAGAATAAAAAAAATCTTTAAAACCAAATTTTGGTGCATAGCAGCTCATCATCTCATTGCAATCACAAAATGTTCGCATAATAATATGAGCTTCAAAAAGAAAAAAAATGTGCTAATTCTACCTGAGGTTTCTTATCATCGGTCCATACAAGTGATTCAATTCTTAGAGCAGTGTATAAGCCACCAAATCCGCCTCCTAAAATACATATCCTTGGCTTCTGCAGAAAAGAAATAGCACAGCTGCTTGACCACGAACCAATATTTCTTCTTTTCATATATAAGTGAAATTGAAATTGTGCTTCTAGTTAACTATATCAAGAAAACACATAAAATAAGATGTTTGATTCAAGATGAAAAATGAGCCATCTTATTTGCAAAAGTCAATACCAGAAAAAGAAGAACTAAAAAATCTCTCAAAATTTACAAGAAAACAAGTTACATATTTAAGTACATATTTTATAACATCAAAAGTGATAAAAGTGAATATAATTATATGTCGGTTCATTATTGTGCTTAGAATCCGCTTTCTCAAAACACATCCTTCCAAGCTAATGAGATCAACACATTAATCCAGAACAAAAGCTCAATGCCACTAAAGTTAGTCCGTTGAGTATAATCGTAAAAAGATGGAGAATATCAATCATTGGGTTAAATAAAAATGAAGTTTTTTAGTCAATCCCAGGTGTCATAATCCGATTCAGTTTCATTAAAATAATAAGGAGAAGGCATTCCATATTCCACTTCTGAAAGCTGAGGTTTTGTGAAACAAGGCTAAGGAAACCAGACTTCTATTGAGTGAAAGCTTTATCAAACCTCAAAGTAAACATAAATTTGAGAAATAACAACATGATTAAAGCTGAAGTTGAGTACTTCAAACTATCTATGATAGCTACTTGTCATATCTTACATGAGAACAATAATATTTTAAAAATCGACCAGGACAAGTTAAGGGTAATTTGTAACCACATATAAAATTTAAATTGATAAATCACTTTCTTTTATCATGCATATTAACCTGGTTATCTGGCCATCTATATGATTGTTGTACTGTTTCTCCTGATGATGCGTAACAAACAAATCTGTCCTTGCTTGCTCTCCCAGTTGAAATATTACAGAAAAAACTTGCAGATCGATGAGGATGGATTGATAGTTTGCAAGGATAACCACTTAGAAACCTCAGACTAAGTTTATGCCACTGGCCTGCTGATCCTGAAGTAAACCATGAAAAAAAAAAAGCCATTCAGCCTCAATAAACAATTACTAATTCAATTACTAGCAATAGCAAGTCATAAGTCAATAATATCTTCTTAAATCAGATAATTTAATAAATTTAGCAAGCAAAACAAAAGAATTCATTATGTCAATAATATCTTCTTAAATCAGTACACTCCAATAAATTTAGCCAGTCAAACAAAGACACCAGTAAAAAAGAAGTTTGGATTTTACCAATATGAGATCCAAAACCATCCACTGTTCTCTTACAATCAAAAACATTGTATATCATTCATTGAATCTAACCATTCAATTGAAAAAGATCTAACCTAATTTCCACTAGGTGTTGTTTCGTTCAATTGTATTTGGATAATAGTGTTATATAGTTAACAATGTTGTTTATCAAATGCAACATTTTTTGTTCAACGCCATCCTACCTACCAATACAAAATTATCTAAAGATCAAATGGTCAGTTTTATCGATCTTTTAACAGTTATTTACTTTAGTTGTTCGATAATCTAACATAACATATAGATGTCAACAGATTTAACCTCATCTCAATTTCAGTAAAATAAGATATCAATTTTAATACGAATTTATAATTTAAAGATTCTAGCACACTAAACACAAAATATCTGCAAAAAATATGGCATTGCATAAAAGATGTCAGCAAACCAAATAGTCGTCTAGCTATTACAATATTTTACTATTAAATTTATATTCAAGCCAATGGTTAATCACAAACACAAGTTCTGCCTTAGATTGAAAAAGAGCTTAACAAAAGTTCCAAATAACAAGAAAAAAATTTGACCATAAAATTAGAACACAAACCCATGATTTAATCAAATTTAAAAGACAACAAACTATAACAAAAAATAAATGATTTTAAGCTATTGTTAAATTTGTGTTTTTCCACAACTACGATTTCATATTTCATGCATTCACAAGTATCAAAGAAAGTAAAATATTACTAAGGGGCTGCCTGAAAATGGATTTACAATGGGATTTGGGCCAGATTCTGCGTAAGTCCTCCCAGACTATATTTTTGGCCTTTTAAATCCCGCGATTTGGTAAATCCGGATTTCATCGATCCGTACTGTAAATCCCGGATTTATGAAATCCACAAATTTGGTAGATTTAATGTGACTTAAAGGGGCTATCGCTGGCAGGAATGGAATAAGATGCAGGTGGAATGAAGTATAGTTGGCAAAGAGTGATCGGGATGAAGTATAGTTAGCAGAAGTGTAGTTGGTGGGTAGTGGAGATGTCGTTAGTGGAAGGTATGAGTTATGATAAGAACACCTAAAAACCCTAGCATCAATCTCTTGCCTCTGCAACCTACGTCCGAAACTTACCTCCTCTACTTCAGGATTTACTTCCCTTGTTCCTTCCCTCACATCATCATTGCTCTTCGGTACATTCGTGCGGTTTGCATAAAAGTAACAAGAATCAGGCACACTTCCTCTTCCTATTTTCTTATAATTTGTCAGTTATCATCTTTTCGCCCTAGTATCAAAAGTTTCATTATCGTATCAGCTTGCATTTTACTAACTGAATAAATAAAGTTTTATAGCCCCTTTTTCTTTTATATAGATCCAAATATGGCCAAATATAGATTTCTTAATTTAGTCTTTTTTGCAAACAGATGAAATCTACTTTTTTCCTCAGTCACACGTTCAGCTATTGTTCTTTTGATACATGAGTAATCCATGCACACTTCAAGAACAAATATTCATTAAAAAATTATTTTTTCTAACAATCTTGTTAAAAATCTTGTAAAAAGGAACCAATCATTAGAGATTTAAAGCAGGTAGAACATCAATTGACAAGAAAAAAATTATGAGCATATTTAAAATTTATGAGCAGGATTGAGTACAATTCATGCACGCTTCAACTACGAAGATGTCACGACCCAGCCCAGTGTATAGAATTAACTAAGGCAAGAACTACGATTGGACGGTATTAACATTTCATTTTACTTTCCACCAAATATGTCAGAAACTTCCAAAATATAAAAGAGTCACTAATCAATAAAGTACAACGAAATTAAACATCCAAAAACATCAACATAATCTGAAAACCACATCTAAAGCAAGTAATAAATAGTAAATAAAGGAAACAGTAAACAGAAGCTACAAACATATCAAAACTAGTGCCTATCAGCTGCAGTCCTCCTCCTGTAAACAAAATCTCTCGTACCAGACATATCAACCTAAAACTTTCTTTCTCAAGAAAGAAAATATTAATTGCAAACATAAATATAACTTAGTGAGTAATTATAATCTAATATGCATTAAATTATGATGTATATGCTATGTGTGAATGATCAAAAGAAAAATCAGCTCATTTCTTTACAAATTTTGAAATTTCACTTTAATTTTATCGCTTCTCATTTCACTTTAAGTATTTACCACATAATAATCACAGAACTGTCATCATACCTGAAGGTATCCTCAAAAATGTTCGAAGACGCCCTTAAAATTGTATCCGAAGGTACCCTCAAATTATATCTGAAGGTACATTTTTAGCATTTCCTTTAACGTGCATGGGATCAGTGCATCTCCTGCCAATATTATCTGGGGGTAATCCTATGTGACTTAAATCTTTACATTTCATTTCAAATCATTTAAAATGCATCTTCATATGTTCATTATTTGGTACTCACTGTTATGTGAGGTGTATATCTTATTTTTTGTATTGTTTTGAAGTAGATTTTTGGTTCTCAAGTATCAAATATATTTCTATGAGAGTTCTGTTGCAAACAGCATTACTGTACAGGGGCAGAATGGTCATTTATTCAAAAATAACTACCACGCAGCTGTTTTCAAAATGTAAAAAACAAACAGGCAGCCAGCTTTCCGGCAGCAGCTTCCTAAAACAGTTGTTATAAACCAGCTTATTGGATAAGCTACAGCTGCCCCAAACAGACCCTAAGTCTTCTAACATTTCAACAATATTAACAAATTTTAAGAGAAATAAATAGAATATTTCAAAAAAAAAATCCTAAAGTCCAACCATTTAAATAACTTATATTAAGCAATGAAACAACTCAAGCATTTGCACTTTATTCTTGTAGTGCTTACACATATATCATCCAAACTACAATGCAGAGTGATTGAGATTTTAACTTTATCATACAAAATTGAGTACTAATTAAATAAACATATGCTAGAAATATAGAGAAAATGATCAAATTAGATAATTTCCATATAAATTTAGAAGAGAAGATATTGTTTCAAAAGTTTTTTACTCGTCGAAAATACAAAAGTTTAGACTCTTGTAGTAATCTTCAAAACAAGATGATTTCTATATCGTCCAATTTAGTTTTTATTCTCACTGTATATGCTCATATTTTTTTATTATTAGTTGGTACTCTATCAAGATCCTACTCGAAATCTTTAATTATTAGTTCCTCTTTAACAAGATTGTCAAAAAAAAAATCTTAATGAATATTGATACTTGAAGTGTGCATGAATCATTCTTATTTATCAAAAGAATAATAATGATCGTGTGGCTGAGAAAAAAATTAGACATCATCTGTTTACCAAAAAAACTAAATTAAGAAATCTATATTTGGTCATATAGTTCGATCAATATAAAAAAGGTCACTTATGTCAAATTAATTTAAGGAGGCATATTAACTGGTTAAGGAAATGATTATTAATAATTTTCAATGGCCTTCAGATAGAGTTAATCCTAGGAAGGTAGATAGTATACATGCAGATGTGTTAGCAATCCTACCCTTACAGTGGCTGTTATTTCTAGGAAAAGATAACTTTGGCCTTAATTTGTGCAAGGATCACTACCTAGTAATGAAATAGCCTACAAACCAGTAGAAGATTCTTGTACTAATTCTTTAAAAATCTTAAACACTATGGAATATAGGTTCAATAACCGGTATTCTAACGCCTATAACCTAAGTTGAAAAAACAAAATAAATTTTAATTGGAACAATAATAACCAAGGTGTAGGAACCAAACAGTGAGATAATAGCCAACTCAATCTTTTAGGTAATTGGAATAAACAAGATAATGGTCATCCTAGATTGACCTATCTTCCTGGATTCACTTATAATCTTTACTTCAAAGTAGAGAAATTATCTTTGGAAGAAGTAGCATTGAATATGGAGAATCAAATATAAAGTCATATTGCAGCTAATAGGAACATCAAAACACAACTTAGGCAAATAGTTATGTGTTACTAAGAAATACAGATAAAAATCCAAAAGACTAGAATGTGTAGCACTGCAACGTCATAAGACAAGAAACAATGTTTGAGGAGCCTAGAGTAGAAAAACTTAGAATAGAGGAGTGAATCTGAGTCTGATAGACCTATAGAAAAATTTATCCCAGATTTAGCAAAAATACATTCACTACATCAGATAGAACAAGGAGATCACCATCTTCTCTTCCTTAGAGATTGATTGAATATAAATAGGACAAGCAATTCACTAAAGTTTTAGAAATATTTAAGAAGTTCATTACTAATATTCTGTTTGTTGAAACACTTCAACAAATGCTATTATAAGAAATTATTGAATTAATATTTGGAAAATAAAGGTAAATTTTCAAATTTTGAAACTATATTATTAATTGAAAATTATAGTGCTATAATTCAAAGAAAACTCCCACAAAAATTGAAAGATCTATATAGTGTTATCATTCAGTACACTACAGGAGAACGATTTATTGGCAGGCGTTATGTGACTCAAAAGCGAACATAAACCTAATATTTTTTAGTGCTTGAAAGACTATGACTAGGAGAGTTTCAACCCACCACTCTGACTCTTTAATTAGCTAACCGTTCTTTAATTTTTTTAAACGGTTATTGAAAATATCCTAGTAAAAGTAGAGAAATTCATTTTCTATGTTGATTTAATTATGTTAGATATGAAGCAATATACTGAAATCCCTATTATTTTTTAAAAATATTTTTTTTCAACTGGTACGACAAACATTGATTTACAAGAAATGAGAATTAACTATTAAAGCGCAAAATAAGGAAGTGATTTTTCAAATTCATGATCTTATATCATCTCCTACTTATATCATTGACCAATGTTTGAGATTTGAAATAGAAATGTTGCAAAAAATTTTAAATAAGAAGTCAAAAAAAAAATTAATATTTTAAAAAGAGGAAAATATAAGATCACAACAGAATGTGGCAGAAGAGTCTTATTGACGATTATTAAACTAGATAATTGATCATAAAGAGAATCTTAAAGTTTGATTTGATCATGTCTAGCTAAGAACATAAAATCAATCGTTACTTGGAATGCGGCCCAAATATTATCATATTGTGAGATTGCATGTTTTGTTTTGTTTTTTTATGCATGCTTGTGATTGGCTCTTTTTGAAGATGTTAACAAAACACTTATTGGGAGGCAACCTAATTTCCCTTCTTTTACTTTAGAGTATGCATATGTATAATTTTGTTTGTTATAATCTATAGAGCTACCAACCTCTCACATAGTCTTGGAGCTTGATGTTAAAATTTAAATTGTTTATGAATTGAAGCTTGAACCTATATTTGCATATTTATATTTGTTGACGTTTATGTATTTATAAGTGTTATTTGTTATGGTTTGTAGTGTAATTTCCTTTTGTCGGATGTTAATGGTATGCCTTATAATGCTCATCGCCCTGTTCTGTTGAATTTGCATATATAATGCTAAAAAATAAGTTTGGGGAGAGCNCCTTTGCTTTCATACTTCCTCATAACTTGATAAAAACTGGTTACATAGAAAGTCTTCCTAACATGTAACCAATTTGATTCTCTAGAATTAACAAAATTTGTCCAAGTCTACATTACATTATTTTCTCCTTTAGCTTCATTAAGAAAGTATCGAGTTACATTATATGGAAAAAAGAGTAACAAATGGAAAATTGATACTAGAGCTCCCAAGGTTGTTATTAAGCTCTTCAACTTTGAAAAGAAAATGAAGCAAAAATTCTATGGTAATGAAAATAATACATTATTTTTAAACAAAAAAATAAAAGAAATAGAATAAAAAAAAATCTTTAAAACCCAATTTTGGTGCATAGCATCTCATCATTTCATTGCAATCACAAAATGTTCGCATAATAATATGAGCTTCAAAAAGAAAAAAAAATGTGCTAATTCTACCTGTGGTTTCTTATCATCGGTCCATACAAGTGATTCAATTCTTAGAGCAGTGTATAAGCCACCAAATCCGCCTCCTAAAATACATATCCTTGGCTTCTGCAGAAAAGAAATAGCACAGCTGCTTGACCACGAACCAATATTTCTTCTTTTCATAAATAAGTGAAATTGAAATTGTGCTTCTAGTTAACTATATCATGAAAAAGCATAAAATAATAAGTTTGATTCAAGATGAAAATTGAGTCATCTTATTTGCAAAAGTCAGTACCAGAAAAAGGAGAACTAAAATCTCTCAAAATTTACAAGTAAACAAGTTACATATTTAAGTATATATTTTATAACATCAAAAGTGATAAAAGTGAATATAATTATATTTCGGTCCATTATTGTGCTTAGAATTCGCTTTCTCAAAACACATCCTTCCAAGCTAATGAGATCAACACACTAATCCAGAACAAAAGCTCAACGCCACTAAAGTTAGTCCGTTGAGTATAATCCTTAAAAGATAGAGAATATCAATCATTGGGTTAAATAAAAATGAAGTTTATTTTTAGTCAATCCCAGAAGGTGTCATAATCCGATTCAGTTTCATTAAAATAATAAGGAGAAGGCATTCCATATTCCACTTCTGGAAGCTGAGGTTTTGTGAAACAAGGTTAAGGAAACCAGACTTCTATTGAGTGAAAGCTTTATCAAACCTCAAAGTAAAACATAAATTTAAAAAATAAAAACATGATTNTGACCACGAACCAATATTTCTTCTTTTCATAAATAAGTGAAATTGAAATTGTGCTTCTAGTTAACTATATCAAGAGAACACATAAAATAATAAGTTTGATTCAAGATGAAAAATGAGCCATATTATTTGCAAAAGTCAATACCAGAAAAAGGAGAACTAAAAAATCTCTCAAAATTTACAAGTAAACAAGCTACATAATTAAGTATATATTTTATAACATCAAAAGTGATAAAAGTGAATATAATTATATGTCGGTCCATTATTGTGCTAAGAATCCGCTTTCTCAAAACACATTCTTCCAAGCTAATGAGATCAACACACTAATCCAGAACAAAAGCTCATCGCCACGAAAGTTAGTCCGTTGAGTATAATCGTAAAAAGATGGAGAATATCAATCATTGGGTTAAATAAAAATGAAGTTTATTTTTAGTCAATCCCAGAAGGTGTCATAATCCGATTCAGTTTCATTAAAATAATAAGGAGACGGCATTCCATATTCCACTTCTGGAAGCTGAGGTTTTGTGAAACAAGGCTAAGGAAACCAGACTTCTATTAAGTGAAAGCTTTATCAAACCTCAAAGTAAACATAAATTTGAAAGCTGAAGTTGAGCACTTCAAACTATCTATGATAGCTACTTGTCGTATCTTACATGAGAACAATAATATTTCAAAAATCGACCGGGACAAGTTAAGGGTAATTTGTAACCACATATAACATTTAAATTGATAAATCACTTTCTTTTATCATGCATNTATCTATGATAGCTACTTGTCGTATCTTACATGAGAACAATAATATTTCAAAAATCGACCGGGACAAGTTAATTTGTAACCACATATAACATTTAAATTTATAAATCACTTTCTTTTATCATGCACAATAACCTGGTTATCTGGCCATCTATATGATTGTTGTACTGTTTCTCCTGATGATGTGTAACAAACAAATCTGTCCTTGCTTGCTCGCCCAGTTGAAATATTACAGAAAAAACTTGCAGATCGATGAGGATGGATTGATAGTTTGCAAGGATAACCACTTAGAAACCTCAGACTAAGTTTATGCCACTGGCCTGTTGATCCTGAAGTAAACCATGAAANAACCACTTAGAAACCTCAGACTAAGTTTATGCCACTGGCCTGCTGATCCTGAAGTAAACCATGAAAAAAAAAGCCATTCAGCCTCAATAAACAATTACTCATTCAATTACTAGCAAAAGCAAGTCATAAGTCAATAGTATCTTCTTAAATCACATAATTTAATAAATTTAGCAAGCAAAACAAAAGAATTCATTATGTCAATAATATCTTCTTAAATCAGTACACTCCAATAAATTTAGCCAGTCAAACAAAGACACAATTAAAAAAGAACTTTGGATTTTACCAATATGAGATCCAAAACCATCCAGTGTTCTCTTATAATCAAAAGNCAAAAGAATTCATTATGTCAATAATATCTTCTTAAATCAGTACACTCCAATAAATTTAGCCAGTCAAACAAAAACACCATTAAAAAAGAACTTTGGATTTTACCAATATGAGATCCAAAACCATCCATTGTTCTCTTATAATCAAAAACATTGTATATCATTCATTGAATCTAACCATTCAATTGAAAAAGATCTAACCTAATTTCCACTAGGTGTTGTTTCGTTCAATTGCATTTGGATAATAGTTTTATATAGTTAACAATGTTGTTTATCAAATGCAACATTTTTGTTCAACGCCATCCTACCTACCAATACAAAATTATCTAAAGATCAAATGGTCAGTTTTATCGATCTTTTAACAGTTATTTACTTTAGTTGTTCGATAATCTAACGTAACATATAGATGTCAACGGATTTAACCTCATATCAATTTCAGTAAAATAAGATATCATATTTAATACGAATTTATAATTTAAAGATTCTAGCACACTAAACACAAAATATCTGCAAATAATATGGCATTGCATAAAAGATGTCAGCAAACCAAATAGTCGTCTAGCTATCACAATATTTTACTATTAAATTTATATTCAAGCCAATGGTTGATCACAAACACAAGTTCTGCCTTAGATTGAAAAAGAGCTTAACAAAAGTTCCAAATAACCAGAAAAAAATTTGACCATAAAATTAGAACTCAAACCCATGATTTAATCAAATTTAAAAGACAACAAACTATAACAAAAAATAAATGATTTTAAGCTATTGTTAAATTTGTGTTTTTCCACAACTACGATTTCATATTTCATGCATTCACAAGTATCAAAGAAAGTAAAATATTACTAAGGGGCTGCCTGAAAATGGATTCACAATGGGATTTGGGCCAGATTAAGTCCTCCCAGACTGTACTTTTGGCCTTTTAAATCTGCGATTTGGTAAATCCTGATTTCATCGATTCGTACTGTAGATCCAGGATTTATGAAATCCACAAATTTGGTAGATTTAATGTGACTTAAAGGGCTATCGCTGGCAGGAATGGAATAAGATGCAGGCAGAATGAAGTATAGTTGGCAAAGAGTGATTGGGATGAAGTATAGTTGGCAGAAGTGTAGTTGGTGGGTAGTGGAGATGTCGTTAGTGGAAGGTATGAGTTATGATAAGAAAACCTCAAAACCCTAGCATCGATCTCTTGCCTCTGCAACCTACCTCCAAAACTTACCTCCTCTACTTCAGGCTTTACTTCCCTTGTTCCTTCCCTCACATCATCATTGCTCTTCAGTACGTTCGTGAAATCTGCGTAGAAGTAACAAGAATCGGGCACACTTCCTCTACCTATTTTCTTATAATTTGTCAGTTATCATCTTTACGCCCTAGTATCAAAATTCTCATTATCGTATCAGCTTGCATTTTACTAACAGAAGAAATAAAGTTTTATAGCCCCTTTTTCTTTTATATAGATCCAAATATGGCCAAATATAGATTTCTTAATTTAGTCTTTTTTGCAAACAGATGAAATCTACTTTTTTCCTCATTCACACGTTCAGCTATTGTTCTTTTGATACATGAGTAATCCATGCACACTTCAAGTACAAATATTCATTAAAAAATTATTTTTTGTAACAATCTTGTTAAAAATCTTGTAAAAAGGAACCAATCATTAGAGATTTAAAGCAGGTAGAACATCAATTGACAAGAAAAAAATTATGAGCATATTTAAAATTTATGAGCAGGATTGAGTACAATTCATGCACGCTTCAACTACGAAGATGTCACGACCCAACCCGGTCTATAGAATTAACTAAGGCAAGAACTGCGGTTGGACGGTATTAACATTTCATTTTACTTTCCACCAAATGTTTCAGAAACTTCCAAAATATAAAAGAGTCACTAATCAATAGAGTACAATGAAATTAAACATCCAGAAACATCAACATAAACTGAAAACCACATCTCAAATAAATAATAAATAGTAAATAAGGGAAACAGTAAACAGAAGCTACAAACATATCAAAACTAGTGTCTATCAGCTGCAGTCCTCCTCATGTAAACAAAATCTCTCGTACCAGACATATCAACCTACAACTTTCCTTCTCATGAAAGAAAATATTAATTGCAACCATAAATATAACTTAGTGCGTAATTATAATCTAATATGCATTAAATTATGATGTTTATGCTATGTATGAATGATCAAAAGAAAAATCAGCTCATTTCTTTACAAAATTTTAAAACTTCTCATTTCACTTTAAGTATTTACCATATAATAATCACAGGACTGTCATCATACCTGAAGGTATCCTCAAAAATGTTCGAAGACGCCCTTAAAATTGTATCCGAATGTACCCTCAAATTCTACCTGAAGGTACACTTTTAGTATTTTCTTTAACGTGCATGGGTACAATGCATCTCCTGCCAATACCATCTGGGGGTACTCCTATGTGACTTAAATCTTTACATTTCATTTCAAATCATTTAAAATGCATCTTCATATGCTCATTATTTGGTACTCACTGTTATGTGAGGTTTATATCTTATTTTTTGTATTGTTTTGAAGTAGATTTTGGTTCTCAAGTATCAAATATATTTCTATGAGAGTTCTGTTGCAAACAGTATTACTGTTCAAACTGTAAAAAACAAACAGACAGCCAGTCAGCTTTCCGGCATGAGTTTCCTAAGGCAGCTGCTATAAACCAGCTAATTGGATAAGCTGCAGCTGCCCCAAACAGACCCTAAGTCTTCTAATATTTCAACAATATTAACAAATTTTAAGAGAAATAAATAGAATATTTCAAAAAAAAAATCATAAAGTCCAACCATTTAAATAACTTATATTAAGCAATGAAACAACTCAAGCATTTGCAATTTATTGCTGCAGTGCTTACATATATATCATCCAAATTACAATGCAAAGTGATTGAGGTTTTAACTTTATCACACAAAATTGAGTACTAATTAAATAAATATATGCTAGAAATATAGAGAAAATGATCAAATTAGATAATTGCCATATAAATTTAGAAGAGAAGATATTGTTTCAAAAGTTTTTTACTCGTCAAAAATACAAAAGTTTGAACTCTTNCTAGAAATATAGAGAAAATGATCAAATTAGATAATTGCCATATAAATTTAGAAGAGAAGATATTGTTTCAAAGTCTTATACTCATCGAAAATACAAAAGTTTAGACTCTCGTAGTAATCTTCAAAACAAGATGATTTCTATACCGTCCAATTTAGTTTTTATTCTCACTGTATATGCTCATAATTTTTTATTATTAGTTGGTGCTCTATCAAGATCCTACCCGAAATCTTTAATTATTAGTTCCTCTTTAACAAGATTGTCAAAAAAAAAATCTTAATGAATATTGATACTTGAAGTGTGCATCAATCATTCTTATTTATCAAAAGAATAATAGTTGATCGTGTGGCTGAGAAAAAATTAGACATCATCTGTTTACAAAAAAACTAAATTAAGAAATCTATATTTTGTCATATAGTTAGATCAATATAAAAAAGTTCCCTTATGTCAAATCAATTTAAGGAGGCATATTAACTGATTAAGGAAATGATTATTAATAATTTTCAATGGCCTTCAGATAGAGTTAATCCTACGAAGGTATATAGTATACATGCAGATGTGTTAGCAATCCTAACCTTACAATGGCTGTTATTTCTAGGAAAAGATAACTTTGGCCTTAATTTGTGCAAGGATCACTACCTAGTAATGAAATAGCCTACAAACCAGTAGAAGATTCTTGTACTAATTCTTTAAAAATCTTAAACACTACGGAATATAGGTTCAATAACCCGTATTCTAACGCCTATAACTTAGGTTGAAAAAACAAACTAAATTTTAATTGGAACAATAATAACCAAAGTGTAGGAACCAAACACTGAGATAATAGCCAACTCAATCTTTTAGGTAATTGGAATAAACAAGATAATGGTCATCCTAGATTGACCTATCTTCCTGAATTCACTTATAATCTTTAGTTCAAAGTAAAGAAATTATCTTTTGAAGAAGTAGCACTGAATATGGAGAATCAAATATAAAGTCATATTGCAGCTAATAGGAACATCAAAACACAACTTGGGCAAATAGTTAAGTTTTATTAAGAAATACAGAGAAAAATCCAAAATACTAGAATGTGGAGCACTGCAACGTCATAAGACAAGAAGCAATGCTTGAGGAGCCTAGAGTAGAAAAACTTAGAATAGAGGAGTGAATCTGAGTCTGATAGACCTATAGAAAAATTTATCCTAGATTTAGAAAAAATACATTCACTACATCAAATAGAACAAGGAGATCACCATCTTCTCTTCCTTAGAGATTGATTGAATATAAAAAGGACCAGCAATTCACTAAAGTTTTAGAAATATTTAAGAAGTTACATTACTAATATTCTATTTGTTGAAACACTTCAACAAATGCTATTTATAAAAAATTTTTGAATTAATATTTGGAAAATAAAGGTAAATTTTCAAATTTTGAAACTGTAATATTAATTGAAAATTATAGTGCTATAATTCAAAGAAAACTCCCACAAAAATTGAAAGATCTATATAGTGTTATCATTCAATACACTATAGGAGAACGATTTATTGGTAGGCGTATGTGACTCAAGAGCGAACATAAACCTAATATTTTTTAGTGTTTGAAAGACTATGACTAGGAGAGTTTCAACCCACCACTCTGACTCTTTAATTAGCTAACCGTTCTTTAATTTTTTTAAAGGGTTATTGAAAATATCCTAGTAAAAGTAGAGAAATTCATCTTCTATGTTGATTTTATGTTAGATATGAAGCAATATACTGAAATCCCTATTATTTTTTAAAAATATTTTCTTACAACTGGTACGAGAAACATTGATTTACAAGAAATGAGAATTAACTATTAAAGCGCAAAATAAGTGATTTTTCATATTCATGATCTTATATCATCTCCTACTTATATCATTGACCAATGTTTGAGATTTGAAATAGAAATGTTGCAAAAAATTTTAAATAAGAAGTCGAAAAAAAAAAATATTTTAAAAATAGGAAAATATAATATCACAACAGAATGTGGCAGAAGAGTCTTATCGACGATTATTAAACTAGATAATTGATCATAAAGAGAATCTTAAAGTTTGATTTGATCATGTATAGCTAAGAATATAAAATCAATCGGTACTTGGAATGCGGCCCAAATATTATCATATTGTGAGATTGCATATTTTGTTTTGTTTTTGTTTTGCACGTTTGTGATTGGCTCTGTTTGAAGATGTTAACAAAACGCTTATTGGGAGGCAACCTAATTTCCCTTCTTTTACTTTAGAGTATACTTATGTATAATTTTGTTTGTTAAAATCTCTAGAGCAACCAACCTCTCACATAGTCTTGGAGCTTGATGTTAAAATTTAAATTGTTTATGAATTGAAGCTTGAAACTATATCTGCATATTTATATTTGTTGACGTTTATGTATTTATAAGTGTTATTTGTTATGGGTTGTAGTGTAATTTCCTTTTGTTAGATATTAATGGTATGCCTTATAATGCTCATCGCCCTGTTCTATTGTATTTGCATATATAATGCTAAAAAAAAAGTTTGGGGAGAGCAATTGTGTTTATATTGCCCTTTAAGTTAAAATAAAGATCTAACTTTAGAGTTTATATTGCGAATCAGAAATAGATAAGAGTAGAGGTGAATTTTAATAATATATAAATAACTTAAATTTTAATGACAGGAAATTTTGAAAGGTATGAATATAGGAACTTACTAGTAGTTGATCTTTAATTTTAATAATACAAATCTAGATAATTTTTCATAAATTATTAAGTGAGCGATGAATATAGAAAAATTTAACACATCAACACTATTAAAATTAGTCACTACTCAGTTAAAAAATTTAATTCTTAGTTAGTATTGNGTAGTAATCTTCAAAACAAGATGATTTCTATACCGTCCAATTTAGTTTTTATTCTCACTGTATATGCTCATATTTTTTTATTATTAGTTGGTGCTCTATCAAGATCCTACCCGAAATCTTTAATTAGTTCCTCTTTAACAAGATTGTCAAAAAAAAAAAAATCTTAATGAATATTGATACTTGAAGTGTGCATGAATCATTCTTATTTATCAAAAGAATAATAGTTGATTGTGTGGTTGAGAAAAAATTAGACATCATCTGTTTACAAAAAAAACTAAATTAAGAAATCTATATTTGGTCATATAGTTAGATCAATATAAAAAAGGTCACTTATGTCAGATCAATTTAAGGAGGCATATTAACTGATTAAGGAATTGATTAGTAATAATTTTCAATGGCCTTCAGATAGAATTAATCCTAGGAAGGTAGATAGTATACATGCAGATGTGTTAGCAATCCTAACCTTACAGTGATTGTTATTTCTAGGAAAAGATAATTTCGGCCTTAATTTGTGCAAGGATCACTACCTAGTAATGAAATAGCCTACAAACTAGTAGAAGATTCTTGTACTAATTCTTTAAAAATCTTAAACACTATGGAATATAGGTTCAATAACCCATATTCTAACGCCTATAACCTAGGTTGAAAGAACAAACTAAATTTTAATTGGAACAATAATAACCAAGGTGTAGGAACCAAACAGCGAGATAATAGCCAACTCAATCTAGGTAATTGGAATAAACAAGATAATGGTTATCCTAGATTGACCTATCTTCCTCGATTCACTTATAATCTTTAGTTCAAAGTAAGGAAATTATCATTGAAAGAAGTAACACTGAATATGGAGAATCAAATATAAAGTCATATTGCAACTAATAGGAATATCAAAACACAACTTGGGCAAATAGTTAAGTGTTACTAAGAAATACAGGGAAAGATCCAAAAGACTAGAATGTGGAGCACTGCAACGTCATAAGACAAGAAACAATGCTTGAGGAGCCTAGAGTAGAAAAACTTAGAATAGAGGAGTGAATCTGAGTCTGATAGACCTATAGAAAAATTTATCCCATATTTAGAAAAAATACATTCACTACATCAGATAGAACAAGGACATCCCATCTTCTCTTCCTTAGAGATTGATTGAATATAAATAGGACCAGCAATTCACTAAAGTTTTAGAAATATTTAAGAAGTTCATTACTAATATTTTGTTTGTTGAAACACGTCAAAAAATGCTATTTATAAGAAATTTTTTAATTAAAATTTGGAAAATAAAGGTAAATTTTCAAATTTTGAAACTGTAATATTAATTGAAAATTATCGTGTTATAATTCAAAGAAAACTCCCACAAAAATTGAAAGATCAATATAGTGTTACATTCAATACACTATAGGAGAACAATTTATTGGCAGGCGTTATGTGACTCAAGAGCGAACATAAACCTAATATTTTTTAGTGTTTGAAAGACTATGACTGGGAGAGTTTCAACCCACCACTATGACTCTTTAATTGGCTAACCGTTCTTTAATTTTTTTAAAGGGTTATTGAAAATATCCTAGTAGAAGTAGAGAAATTCATTTTCTATGTTGATTTAATTATGTTAGATATGAAGCAATATACTGAAATCCCTATTATTTTTTAAAAATATTTTCTTGCAACTGGTACGGCAAACATTGATTTACAAGAAATGAGAGTTAACCATTAAAGCGCAAAATAAGGAAGTGATTTTTCAGATTCATGATCTTATATCATCTCCTACTTATATCATTGACCAATGTTTGAGATTTGAAATAGAAATGTTGCAAAAAATTTTAAATAAGAAGTCGAAAAAAAATATTAATATTTTAAAAAGAGAAAAATATAAGATCACAACAGAATGTGGCAGAAGAGTCTTATCGACGATTATTAAACTAGATAATTGATCATAAAGAGAATCTTAAAGTTTGCTTTGATCATGTCTAGCTAAGAACATAAAATCAATCGTTACTTGGAATGCAGCCCAAATATTATCATATTGTGAGATTGCATGTTTTGTTTTGTTTTTTTTTTATGCATGCTTGTGATTGGCTCTTTTTGAAGATGTTAACAAAACGCTTATTGGGAGGCACCATAATTTCCCTTCTTTTATTTTAGAGTATGCATATGTATAATTTTGTTTGTTAGAATCTCTAGAGCTACCAACCTCACACATAGTCTTGGAGCTTGATGTTAAAATTTAAATTGTTTATGAATTGAAGCTTGAACCTATATCTGCATATTTATATTTGTTGACGTTTACGTATTTATAAGTGTTATTTATTATGGTTTGTAGTGTAATTTCCTTTTGTTGGATATTAATGGTATGCCTTATAATGCTCATCGCCCTGTTCTGTTGAATTTGCATATATAATGCTAAAAAATAAGTTTGGGGAGAGCAAAATGTGTTTATATTGCCCTTTAAGTTAAAATAAAGATCTAACTTTAGAGTTTATATTGCGAATCAGAAATAGATAAGAGTAGAGGTGAATTTTAATAATATATAAATAACTTAAATTTTAATGACAGGAAATTTTGAAAGGTATGAATATAGGAACTTACTAGTAGTTGATCTTTAATTTTAATAATACAAATCTATATAATTTTTCATAAATTATTAACTGAGCAATGAATATAGAAAAATTTAACACATCAACACTATTAAAATTAGTCACTAATCACTTAAAAAATTTAATTCTTAGTTAGTATCGATTGAATTATAAACTTTTAACAAAATTAGGAAGTAATTAAAAAATTAACATAGGAAAGGACCAGTATTCAAAATCAATAAAATAAACTTAACTAAACATAATAATCCTCCATGAAAAAAAAAATCAAAAGAAAATTAGAAAAGGGTTCATATTTTAAATGAGAAGATTTTTTTGAACCTAGAAGAAGAAAATTGAGGTTAAGCTCATATAAAAAATTGATACTAATAAATTTCTTTAATAAGTCAAAGGATTAAAAGCTTCACTAACTTAACTTTGAAATTTGTTATATAACAGGTTAATAATAGAATTAATATTGTTTGAGTAGCTAACAATATTTCATGTGTGATGTATTAATTTCATAAAATGTAGACCTCACATGAGGAATTGAAACGAATTATATAGATCTAGAATTAATAAGTGTTAAATCATGATATTAAATGGTTGCTATGAGAATTCTACCTATACAGGAGACTTATGCACTTTAATTTTCACTAATTACTAAATTAATAAAAAACACTGAAATTTTTCATCTATGATCTTCCCTAATTTCAATTAAATTCTAATCCCAAATTTTAAAATTATATGAATGCAAGTAATGTTTAAGTTTGGAAGAATTTGATATGTATCAAATTTGTAATGNTGTATTAATTTCATAAAATGTAGACCTCACATGAGGAATTGAAACGAATTATATAGATCTAGAATTAATGAGAGTTAAATCCTGATATTAAAAAGTTGCTATGAGAATTCTACCTATACGGGAGACTTATGCACTTTAATTTTGACTAATTATTAAATTAATAAAAAACACTGAAATTTTTCATCTATGATCTTCCCTAATTTCAATTAAATTCTAATCCTAAATTTTAAAATTACATGAATACAAGTAATGTTTAAGTTTGGAAGAATTTGATATGTATCAAATTTGTAATATATTTTTATGTGTTTTCCTACAATATTTATACTATTTTGTAGCTCATTTATACTATTTCAGGTGTTTTTATGTTATTTTCAAGTCGTTGGGCTTAAAAGGAGCTCAGTAGCATTTGAACTCCCCAAAATCCAAACCGACGTAGCTACGACATTTTCTGGCATATGTAGGTCATTGTTGGCGTAGCTACGTCAATAATTGAGTACGTACGCTACAACTATTTTTCCTCTTCCACTTATCTCTCAAGTGTGTCAACNAAATCCAAACCGACGTAGCTACGACATTTTCTGGCATATGTAGGTCATTGTTGGCGTAGCTACGTCAATAATAGAGTACGTACACTACAACTATTTTTCCTATTCCACGTATCTCTCAAGTGTGTCAAACAGAGAGGCGGGAACCTAGGCGCCACTTTTCGTGGTGCCATTNTGTGTCAACCAGAGAGGCGGGAACCTAGGCACCACTTTTAGTGGTGCCAAAGTGCCACACCAAAATATAGGCACCACCTACAAAAGAAATAGCAACACAGATACTGAGCGAGGGAGGCACCGGCGCTATATCGAAGAACTCTGCAATCGGTGAACCAAATCAGAGATTTATGACCGTTTTAGTTAAGTGACGGGATAGTATAATAATCCATGGTTATAGAATAAAGCAATTTGAAGTAAGGGTGCTCTTTTCTCCACAATTTTTGAACATGCTAATCTTAGAGTGACATCAAGAGAAAAAAGATAGAGACTAGAGGGAGTCATCGGAGTATAATAGCAGCTTTCAATCATGCTTTGCCAGAGGAATCCTTGGAAGAATGTAAGAGTTTGTGAGAGTTCTCCTGAGAGAGAATAAGTATGTGTGTGAAAATATTAATTCACACGGTAGAAAACTAGGGATTTCATTATACTTTCTTGTGAATCTATGAAGAATATCGGTGAGATCATTCTAATTTTGCTTACTTTGGATTTTGCAATGAAATTTGTGTTGTGTTCAACTATTATAAATATGATTTAATTTTTTTCTCCCTTAAATTAGATTCTATGCAAATTAGTATCATTTTTATTATGTGATTGTGTGTATTTTGAATTTTAAGTTGATAGTTTAATCTTATGTATGTTTTACTCCTAAGCTGATCACTTGAGATGTTAAAATGTGTTATCTAGTGCTACGAAAGTAGGCTAGTTGAACGATTTAGTTAATCTAAGCTACTTTAAGAAAATAGAAATATTTTCGTTTTAACGGTGCAATTGTGTAGGAAAATTTACAAATTGGGGGGGTTTTACATTGTTAGAGGATTACATGTAATATGAAACCTCAGTTTCTTTACAACCACCAGAAGAGCTAAGAAAAACAATTATTCTTGATTATTAACTTCATTAGAGTTCTCTTTGATAGATCTAATTTGTACAGGGACCAATTCAAGAAATGTTATAACTTGTTCAAACTCAAAACTATTTATAGGTTTTATATTTGCAAAAAATAAGATTAAAAACTTTAAAATCACTAAATTTTGAACCTTCAGACTAGACTAAAAATCTGTAGACTATAACTTTTTAGGACCTTGGAAGCCCACTCTTTACTCATGAGATTGACACACAAACCCAATTTTGTATACTGCTAGGTCGGTATGTATATTTGTGTGTATCATCGATGCTTGATAGCATTTTGGTCATATCGAGAAGCAGGAGATCAATGCTAGGGTTTTGGATTTTCCTTATTATAGGTCCAATATTTCATTAACGATATCTCAGCCGCCTGCTAGCTCCCTCTCGCCGGTTATACTTTATCTGGATTGCTCTCGCCAACTATACTTTATCCTCTCATTCCTTGNATATGATTTAATTTTTTTTCTCCCTTAAATTAGATTCTATGCAAATTAGTATCATTTTTATTATGTGATTGTATGTATTTTGAATTTTAAGTTGATAGTTTACTCTTATGTATGTAATTTACTCCTAAACTGATCACTTGAGATGTTAAAATGTGTTATTTAGTGCTACGAAAGTAGGCTAGTTGAACGATTTAGTTAATCTAAGCTACTTTAATAAAATAGTAATATTATTGTTTTAACGATGTAATCATGTAGGAAAATTTACAAATTGGGGGGGTTTTACATTGTTAGAGGATTACGTGTAATATGAAACCTCGGTTTTTTTACAACCACCAGGAGAGCTAAGAAAAACAATTATTCCTGATTATTAACTTCATTAGAGTTCGCTTTGATAGATCTAATTTGTACAGGGACCAATTCAAGAAATGTTATAACTTGTTCAAACTCAAAACTAGTTATAGGTTTTATATTTGCGAAAAATAAGATTAAAAACTTTAAAATCACTAAATTTTGAACCTTTAGACTAGACTCAAAATCTGCAGACTATAGCTTTTTTGGACCTTGGAAGCCCACTCTTTACTCATGAGATCGACACACGAACCCAATTTTGTATACTGCTAGGTCGGTATGTATATTTGTGTGTATCGTCGATGCTTGATAGCATTTTGGTCATATCAAGAAGCAAGAGATCAATGCTAGGGTTTTGGATTTTCCTTATTATAGCTCCAATATTTCACTAACGATATCTCAGCCGCCTGCTAGCTCCCTCTCGCCGCTTATACTTTATCTCGATTGCTCTCGCCAACTATACTTTATCCTCTCATTCCTTATCTCATTAACGCCAGTGATAGCCCCTCTTTAAATCGCATTAAATTTCTTAAATTTGGGTATTAAATAAATCCAGGATTTATAATGAGAATCAGTGAAATCGGCCAAAATATGGATTTACTAAATCACAGGATTTATAAGTCCAAAAAATAACGTTTGGGAGAATTTATGTAAAATTCGGCCTAAATCCCTGCAGTAAATTCATTTCCAGACAGCCCCTAAAGCTCATGAGATTTAACCACTTGAGGATTTGGTAAATTCGGATTTACAAGATTTACCAAAATCCACTTAAGTTAAAGGCTAGAAGATTCCACACAGCCCCTAAGAGTTGAGCCACTGCGCTAATTATAGCTAAATTTTATTACAGGTGATGTNTCAGCCTAAATCCCTGCAGTAAATTCATTTCCAGACAGCCCCTAAAGCTCACGCAAAACCGTTCATGAGATTTAACCACTTAAGAATTTGGTAAATTCGGATTTACAAGATTTACTAAATCCACTTAAGTTAAAGGCTAGAAGATTCCATACAGCCCCTAAGAGTTGAGCCACTGCGCTAATTATAGCTAAATTTTATTACAGGTGATGCATGTAAAAGCATATTGGAATTACTTTTTATTGTTCAGTGAATAATACCCCTCCTATTATCCCAAACAAACTAAGGTCAAGTGATGATGGTGCAATATAGCTAGTCAATGAAAATTAGGACCAAAATATGAATCGAATAACTCAAGCTAAAGCCATGAAAGTGGGAGGAATGCTGCTTAAAGGTAACTCATTAGGATTGGAAAACCTCTTGATGGCTCATCAACGAGTAATACCTCTAATTAAATCCAAGAAACCAGCTGAGGTTCCAGTGAGCGAAGAACGAAAAAGCATTCTTCCCTTTCGGTTAGTTGTTTGAACCACTGCTCTCGGGCAGTTCATGGGGTAGCCATTGAGCAATGCGTGGAAGTGCGAACCAGTAGCAGTTTGGGCCGTCGCTACCATGGCCGGCGGTGGACCGATACCCTAGCAGAGAAATTGGATCGAGATTGGGGCTGAATGTACCGCAATGTCCCCGTTGTTTGGCAATCACTCGTTTTCGGGAAAAAAAAAAGTAACTCAAGGGAAGGGTCTGTCCGGACTTTGGAAATAACCGGTTTTTTTGGGTTTCTTGGTTATTGTCCATTATTTTGAAAATAACTCACAAATAATATCCGCGGCCCGTAGAGCTACGTCAGGAGTCCGCACAGAAAAATAGGCCAAAGGAAGCCACCCAGATTGCCGACCAGACGAAATTAGGGAAATTAAATATAAATTCACGGAAAACCCAACCCAAAGCACAGCCCAGCGTATTTCCTGCCAACCTTCATAAAATTATTTCGCTTCGGATGGATTAGATTGTTCTATTGTCAGTTGAAGAAATATTTCGCAGCTCCGCATTTAGTTAGGATTTCTGGAAGACGATGGACTTCCACCCATCATTCTCCTTCGACTTTGAAGATCAAGTGAGACTATAACGAAAAAAATGATTTCGCGCCCTAATGATGTATAGTTTTATGTTAGGTTAGGGTTACTTGTTTAGTTTGGGGTGTTAGCATGTATTTTTAATCTATCTAGAATCAGTATTCCTAGGCTTTTACCGGTGAGATTTATGTGTTATGTTGTTGTTAAGCTTTTATTACTATGGTGTTACACTGGTATTATTCTAGTATTATTCTGGTTGTGTTGTTGTTATTATTTAGGGTCTCTGGCTTATGTTGATGTTAATGTTGGTGTTAACGTACTGTTATTTGGTGGTGTTGTGTAGTAGTTATGTTGGTGTTATGTTGGTGTTATGATGATGTTATTATGTCATTTTGCTTGTGTTATTTGGATTTATGCTTGTGACATTGCATGATTAATGTTGTATAATTGTATTATTGTATTATTGTATTGTTAATGATGGTGTGAATATTTGGATTTGTTCTTGTGTTATTGTAAGTGTTAATGTGCTTGTGTTATTAATGGATTGATGTGCAACACCTGTACCTTCTCTGACTACGTGTTAATTTTGTTCAAATTTGCAGTCTTGTGATTCTACAAGTGTTCTCAATGAACCAATTGCAGAGAAGTTTCTAAGCAACACTATCCATAATGAGCAAGAAGCATATGAAAGTTATTGTGCTTATGCACATCACGTAGGATTCACTGTTGGGAAGGATCACACTAGATACTGGCCGAACTCAAAGAAAGTGAAGACCAAAGATTTTATTTGCGGAAAAGCTGGATACAAGAAAGAGCCTAACATTATGGACACAGTGAAGTTCAATGGGGACTGGGTGTCTAGTCATGGTTCGTTATGTTGTCGATCTCGAAGGAAATTGACAGTGAATAAATTCATTGAAAGTCATAAACATCTTCTGATCGAAAGTGGTGATAATCATTTCCTTCGTTCCAGCAAAAGGATAAGTGAGTTAAATGCAGATGTGTTGAGTCAATGACAGGTTAAGGAATTAGAGAAACAGATGCATATAACTTCATTGTTGTAGAAGTTGTGGGAGTGGAGAATTTGGAATGTACTAAAATAGAGGCATTTAATTTCATTCAAAAAGAAAGAAGAGAAAGAATTGAACAGGAGGATGTTAATGCTCTAATACAATTGTTCATGGAGAGGTAAATTTGGGATAGCATATCTGCTTAGGATTACCAAACAGATGAATATGGTAGATTAACAGGCATTTTTTGGAGTGAAGGGTTATCCAGACTTGATTATGACTATTTTGGGGATGTCATAATTTTTTATACAAGCTATAGATAAAGGGTGCATTTGGGGCAGCTTGTGCGTTTCAGGATAAGCAGCTTCTTCTGAAACGCAGCCCGTGGGTCGACCGCAAGAGTTGACACACAGCTTGCGTTTAGTATAAAAATGGAACCGCATTTTCGGATAAGCAGAAAAAACGTGTCATCTAAATGGTACCGCGACATTTTAAAAAATGCCTCCGCACTTATAAGTTGTCCCAAACAGGCCCTAAATAAGTATAATTTAAGTTGTCCTGGTTCATGCATGCTAAATGGGACATCTATAACAGGTTTAAATGCAGAGATCTAAAGAACTCTGAAATGATTAATGGTTCTTCAAGTGGCTTCTATTCCGATCGTGTTCTTATAAACTTGCATACCAACTCATCAATAAAGCACAAGGAAATGATATACCCGAGGAGTGTTTGTGGAAAACATTTAAAAAATATCTGTTGATCTTGATGATTCTTTAGCGGGGAGAACAACCCAAGTAAGGAAAAAAACAAAGAAGAAAATACCATCAAAACTAGAATGCAATATGAACGACCCTACAAAGATGAGGCCGAAAGGAATATCTACATCTAGTTGAAAGAATATTGGGAGAAAAATAAGAGAACAGGAAGTAAATTTCTATTCATTGAAAAATTCCTTCAATCTATGTATTATGCCCATTGCTAATTTGTAATCATTGAATACAAAAAAGGAACAGGAAGCATCAATAAGCCGTGAAGTTGTTAATCCATGTGAGGCAAATTTGATAGATTCTCTGACCAAAGTATGTTATTGTTATTCAGTATCATTTGACTGCCTTTTATTTGAAATAAAGTCCTAAAATTGTTACTCTAATTGGCAGAAATAGTGTGCATCCTAACTAACCCAGATATATATCAGGTTGTTGATGGATTCAATAAGTGAGCGATAATTCATGACACATATCAAAGCAGAATAAATGAGCAATTACTAGCAAGAGAAATTATTTTAATGATCATCATAATTTGTATTTTTTTAATTCTTATATAAATTCCTGGACAATTTATTTGTGACTAAGAATATTCTGAAATGTTGTCATTGTCTTACACAATTTTTGTTCATAATGACTAAGAAAATTATTAGTCATTTTTTTATATTTGAAATGAATTTCTAAATGTTGTAATTGTCTTATAACCATAATAATATGAAAATATTACGGATTTACAGTAATTAACAAGCTTTTATCCAAAAATAACATGATTTTACCCAAAACTTACACGCTTTTTTCAAAATACTCGGCACGATTTTATGCCGACCTGTGTTATAGTCGCATGTTGTTGTTTTATAGTCTCTTGAGGCTATGTTATAAGAATATTCCAACCTTGTTATTTCAGATTTCGTGTTGTGTTATAGGAATATTCCAGGTTTATTATGGGAATATGCTGCACACAGTCTCTGGAATATTCCATACACGCTATTTGATTTTTCAGTGTGTTATGTGGGCTTGTAGGCTTGTTGTGGTCCATTTAATGTGTTAGTTAATTTATAGTAGTAGTAATATATATGTTGATTAATTAATATTATTAGTATTAATATAATAATTTAATCAGTACCTCATGAAGAACAAGTTATTTATCGTTGTGTTATTGAAGTCTTATGAATGTCTTTTGCTTTATGTTCTTCATGTGTTTTATAGGTTAGTGATGTATTTCACTGTGTTATTGATGTATTAGCATTAATATTAATATAAAAAAAATTAATGACATATACTTTATGTATGTAACACAAACAACTTATTTAATTTTGTTTCTAATAATTGATGTGTTATTGATGTGTTCCTGATGTGATACCACCAATGAGAAAAGGCTAATTATTCTGGTCATTTTTATAGAGCATAATACATGCACTTTATGTATGCAACAAAATTAATTCATTTGTTTGTCATTTTCATGTGTACTGATGTGTTATTGGTGTGTTATTTAATGTTATTGTTGCATTATTGTTGTTTTATTAATGCATTATTAATAATAAAATTTAAGAAAAATATATAATGTAATAAGTTCATTGCCAGCAGAACAAAATAAACAAGTCATAAAAAAAATTAATCTCTCTATTAAAACTTTCATTGGAAGACAGTTATTAAATAAAAAATGGTTGTCATTATTGTCAAGCCCACATGCATATAGAATAGCAAAATCAGCTCTAAATTTGATCATTTGTTCCTGTCATCCAAAATTGTGTTGTTAGTCTACTTGGACCTTCTGTATTAACTGCTCCATTTATTTGCAAACAAACATGCCACAGTCAAAGCTGTTATTTTGTGTTGGCACACCTCAAGTAAATGAAATTGGCCATTTATCTGTGTTGCTCCTTAAAGCATGAGCAACATCTTTTGAGAAAAGTTTCACCTGCATAGTACGTTGATAAGTTAGTTTAGAGTTGTTTGCAAGTAGAAGATTGCACTACAATATAAAGAAAAGACTTATTTAAACTACAGGACTATGAGAAAATTACTTACAAGTTCTATGGCTACTCCTTTGTGTATTAGGTTGGCTAGAGAGTTGTATATTGACCATTTTCTTTTTTTCAGCTCCCCAACCAATAGGATCTAGTGTTGATTATGAATACAAAAAATAATATGACTTCATTATCTAAAATAAAATCCTTTGTGATGAAGGTGATAAAGCCTTCCCTATCTAATTTTCTATGCATCTAAGTAGAATAATGATACACCAAAAATATATGCATTTTTAGACTCATATTTTATACCTATTTTTTATGATATTCCACTTTAATGGAAGATATTTTGATGTTTTCGTGCAGGTTGTTGATTTTTAGGGCTTAAAGCAAAAAGAAAGCAAAAATGATGAAATTTGGAGTCAAAATAACGTTTTTGAAGAAATGCTCAGCGTCGGCAGCGCCAACGGCGCAAAACAAATTAACGCAGAGATTTTTTACTCAGTGATGACAGCACCAGACCAGTGACGATGGCGCAAAGGCGGTGCATACCCTGTTTCTATAAGGTTCGATGTATTTGGACAATTTTTTAGGAGTTTTTGGAGGCACCTCTTGGAGAACCGACCTTGAGCTCTATTTGGGGTCAAATTTCATAAAAAAAAATGCTCCTCTACGTATTTCACTCCTCTACTTTCATTTTTTTGCATCACATCATTCCATTCCACTTCCACATTGGAGTCAATTAGTGATTTTGTTTTCATAGTTTAAAGTTTTTGGGGTAAGATTTAGGGCCTGTTTGGTTCGGCTTCTGCTGCGCGGCACGGCGTGCAACAGCGGCTTCGTCCCGCATTCCGGTGTTTGGTTCGACGCTTCGCGGCAAATTTTTGGCGAAGCGGATCGATCTGCGGCTGCGATATTAGGCCGCGTCCCCGCTTTCCTCTGACCCATTGTCCCGCTTACCCCTTTCGTTTCTCTTTAGCCCTAACGACTTCCCTTGCGGCTCTCCTTTGTCCTCTTGCTTCGTAGCCCCGCGATCGACAGATCTGAGGTATAACGAGCATTTTTCTTCTTCTAATCGCAGATTTGAGGGTGCTTTACGATTTTTTCGAATGTGATGTTTTCTCTACTCCTATCCTTCCTACTTCGGCGATTTTTTCTTCAACACATGGAAAAAACGACTGTGATGTTCTTTACCCCTTTCGTTCATCACTAGGGTTATGCCTTCTCTTTACCTTCTCCTTTGACGCATTCTTGTTTGGTGGCTGACGGCTCAAGGTTGGTCGCAGGTTGTGGTTGTGGTGGTTGATTCATGTGTAGTGGTAGTTGTTAATGCAATTAGTGGTGTGAAGTGCATAGATGACAGTGCATATGAGCTGTCGAATTGATGTGGAGTTGGCTTGTTAATGTCATGATACCTTACTGTTCTTCCTCCAAATGATGTTGACTTGGGTTAGGAGGGGGATTGATTATTCCCTTCTCCTCTTGCTTGCGATCAGGAAGTTGTGTTTTTGATTCCATCTACTATTTTCGTTTTCCCCATTCTTTACTTTGACAGTGAACATACATTACCCCTGTTTGGTTCGGCTTCTGCTGGATCTGCTTTGATGTTTTTGGAGAGTGCAATTGCTTTTGTGGAGAGTGATATGCTCTTCGTGATGTGGTATTTTTGGAGTGCATCTGCATTTTTTATTCCAGCATTCTATTGCTTGCTGTTTTTTCGAGCTTGTTGGTTACTTATCTGTTGAGGCACACAGGAAAAGGTGTAATAACATTTTGCTATTGATGTGTTCTTGCTATTTTTTCGAGCTAGCCACTATAAGACCTATTAATTGATATGCTTATTGGAGAATTGAAATCTCAAGGAAAGGTTGTATCAAGGGAAGAGAGCTAGAAGGAGATGAAAGTCATTATTTCTTTTATGAGCTTTGTTACAATATTCACTCATATTTATAAAAGGCTTAACTTGTGCATTACATTCTATTGCTTGTTGTTTTTCTTGGATGGGTTCGGTTGTTCCCACAAATTCCTTAATTAATACATGGGTGAGGGATTTCAACGAATGTTCATCTATCTAGGGGCTATTGGCTCTCTTACATGCAATCATCTTGCGGGTGCTTTGGTTACATCTGCTGAGTTTCAGTAGAGGCTCATTTTTAGGCTCACATTAAGGAGTAGTCTCAAAAAATGTCAACTCAACATAATTATCATCTATTATTTATTCAACTGTATAATTAGTTGACTTGATGGTGAACTCTCCTCGTAGGCTAGTGTTCTCTTAGTAAATTTCATTGTTTTTTACAATAAACTTTGTTCTTTGTTAATGGATTCTTTATTTATATGGTCAATACAGTTACAGTGTCTTCTTGCTTTTTATTTGTCATCATTCCCAAGCATGCTTCTCAAAGCTAAATTCTCAGCACCTTCTTTAAAGGATAATGTTTTGCATATTAACACATATATGCATATGAAGGAACTCAGAGACATCGTTTAATGGTACTAATCT
>JXCR01137483.1:0-25402 GCA_002079205.1 Phalaenopsis hybrid cultivar | reverse complement strand
CAGGGGATCGTGATCTTTTCTACTTTGCAGTAGACCTCTTTCGTGATTCCCTCCACCGAGACTTCTTCACAGCACTGAGCAAAGAGTGACGATTGGAGTACATACGCTATTATTATAACCGTCATGACCTGTGAAGTTTAGTTCCTCATTAGTTCACATTGTCTTTGTTTATTATTTGGAAACTAGAGTGCTGCACTTTCTTTCATCTATGATATTCCTGTTAGTACACTTTTTCATTTGTGGTTGTTCGTTTTTTTANTCTAATTGAATCCAAGAAACCAGCTGAGGTTCCAGTGAGCGAAGAACGAAAAAGCATTCTTCCCTTTCGGTTTGTTCTTTGAACCACTGCTCTCGGGCAGTTCATGGGGTAGCCATTGAGCAATGCGTGGAAGTGCGAAACAGTAGCAGTTTGGGCCGTCGCTAGCATGGCCGGCGGTGGACCGATACCCTAGCAGAGAAATGGGATCGAGATTGGGGCTGAATGTACTGCAATTTCCCCGTTGTTTGGCAAACACACGGGAAAAAATATTAACTCAACGGAAGGCTATGTCCGGACTGGAAATAATTCACAAATAATTTTTTTTTTTTATTTTTGGGATTATTTTTGATTTATTTCGGAATTATTGAAAATAATCTAAAAATAACTCAGAAATAATCTTCGCGGTACGAAGAGCTACGTCAGGAGCCGCACAGAAAAATCAGTCCAACGGAAGCCACCCGGATTGCCGACCAGACGAAATTAGGGAAATTAAATATAAATTCACGGAAGACCCGGCCCGAAGCACAACCCAACGTATTTCCTGCCAATCTTCATAAAATTATTTCGCTTCAGATGGATTAGACTGTTCTATTGTTAGCTAAAGAAATATTTCGCAGCTCCGCATTCTGTTAGGATTTCTGGAAGACGATGGACTTCCACCCATCATTCTCCCTCGACTTCGAAGATCAAGCGAGTCTATAACGGAAAAAAATTATTTTGCACCCTAATGATGTATAGTTTTATGTTAGGTTAGGGTTACATGTTTAGTTTGGGGTGTTAGCATGTATTTTTAATCTAACTGGAATCGGTATTCCTAGGCCCTTTATTGGTGTTTTACCGGTGAGATTTATGTGTTATGTTGTTGTTAAGCTTTTGTTATTATGGTGTTACACTGGTATTATTCTGGTTGTGCTACTGTTATTATTTATGGTCTCTGGCTTATGTTGATGTTAATGTTGGTGTTAACGTAGTGTTTATTGGGTGGTGTTGTGTAGTAGTTATGTTGATGTTATGATGGCGTTATTATGTCGTTTTGCTTGTGTTATTTGGATTTGTGCTTGTCACATTGCATGATTAATGTTGTATAATTGTATTATTGTATTATTGTATTGTTAATGATGGTGTGAATATTTGGATTTGTTCTTGTGTTATTGTGTAAGTGTTAATGTGCTTGTGTTATTAATGGATTGATGTGCAACACCTGTACCTTTTCTGACTACTTGTTAATTTTGTTCAAATTTGCAGTCTTGTGAGCCTACAAATGTTCTCAATGAACCAATTGCAGAGAAGTTTCTAAGCAACACTATCCATAATGAGCAAGAAGCATATGAAAGCTATCGTGCTTATGACATCACGTAGGATTCACTGTTGTGAAGGACCATACTAGATACTGGTCAAACTCGAAGAAACTGAAGACCAAAGTTTTTGTTTGCGGAAAAGCTGGATACAAGAAAGAGCCTAACAGTATGGACACAGTGAAGTTCAAAAAAACAGACACGGGGACTGGGTGTCTGGTCATGGTTCGCTATGTTGTCGATCCCGAAGACAATTGACAGTGAATAAATTCATTGAAAGTCACAACCATCTTCTGACCGAAAGTGGTGATAAGCATTTCCTTCATTCCAGCAGAAGGATAAGTGAATTAAATGCATATGTGTTGAGTCAATGACAGGTTAAGGAATTAGAGCAACAAATACATATAACTTCATTGTTACAGAAGTTGTGGGAGTGGAGAATTTGGAATGTATTAAGATAGAGGCGTTTAATTTCATTCAAAAAGAAAGAAGAGAAAGAATTGAACAGAAGGATGTCAATGCTCTAATACAATTGTTCATGGAGAGGCAAATTTGGGATAACATATTTGCTTGGGATTTCCAGAAGGATGAATATGGTAGATTAACAAGCATTTTTTGGAGTGATGGGTTATCCAGACTTGATTATGACTGTTTTGGGGATGTCATAATTTTTTATACAAGCTATAGATTAAGGGTGCGTTTGGGGCAGCTTGTGCGTTTCAGGATAAGTAGCTTATCCTGTAACGCAGCACGCGGGTCAACTGCAGGAGTTGACATGTGGCCTGCGTTTAGTATAAAAATGGAACCGCATTTTTGGATAAGCAGACAAAATGTGCTATCTAAACGGTATCACGGCGTTTTAAAAAATGCCCCCACACATATAAGCTACCCAAAACGGGCCCTAAAAAAGTTTAATTTATGCTGTGCTGGTCCATGCATGCTAAATGGGACATCTATAACAAGTTTGGATGCAGAGATCTATAGGACTCTGAAATGATTAATGGTTCTTCAAGCGGCTTCTATTCCGGTCGTGTTCTTATAAATTTGCATACAAACTCATCAATAAAGCACAAGGAAATGATATAGCCGAGGAGTGTTTGTGGAAAATATTTAAAAATTATCTGTAGACCTTGATGATCTTTTAGCGGGGAGAACAACCCAAGTAAAAAAAAACAAAGAAGAAAAAACCATCAAACATAGAATGCAATGTGAACGAACCTGCAAAGATGAGGCCGAAAGAAAAGTCTACATCTAGGTTGAAGGAATATTGGGAGAAAAATAAGAGAGCAAGAAGTAAATTTCTATTCATTGAAAAATCCCTTCAATATATGTATTATGCCCATTGCTAATTTGTAATCATTGAATACAGGAAAGGAACAAGAAGCATCAACAAGGCGTGAAGTTATTAATCCATGTGAGGCAAATTTGACAGATTGTCTGACCAAAGTATGTTATTGCTATTCAGTATCATTTGACTGCCTCTTATTTGAAATAAAGTCCTAAAATTATTACTCCAATTTGGCAGGAATAATGTGCATCCTAATTAACACAGACATATATCGGGTTGTTGATGGATTCAATAAGTGAGTGATAATTCATGACACATATCAAAGCAAAATAAATGAGCAATTACTATCAAGAGAAATTATTTTAATGATCATGATAATTTGTATTTTTTTTAAATTCTTATCTAAATTCCTGGACAATTTATTTGTGACTAAGAATATTCTGAAATGTTGTCATTGTCTTACGCACTTTTTGATCTTAATGACTAAGAAAATTATTAGTCATTTTTTATATTTGAAATGAATTTCTAAATGTTGTAATTGTCTTATAACCGTAATAATATGAAAATATTATGGATTTACAGTAATTAACACGCCTTTATCCAAAAATAACATGCTTTTACCCAAAAATAACACGCTTTTTTCAAAATACTCGGTACGATTTTATGTCGACCTGTGTTATAGTCGCATGTCGTTGTTTTATAGTCGCTTGCGGCTGTGTTATAAGAATATTCCAACATCATTATTTCGGATTTCGTGTTGTGTTATATGAATATTCCAGGCTTGTTATGGGAATATGCCGCGCGCAGTCTCTGGAATATTCCATACGCGTTATTTTATTTTCCAGTGTGTTATGTAGGCTTGTAGGCTTGTTGTGGTTCATTTAATGTGTTAGTTAATTTATAGTAATAGTAATCTATATGTTGATTAATTAATATTATTAGTATTAATATAATAACTTAACCAATACCTTATGAAGAACAAGTTATTTATCATTGTGTTATTGAAGTGTTATGAATGTCTTTTGTTTTGTGTTCTTCATGTGTTTTATAGGTTATTGATGTATTTCACTGTGTTATTGATGTATTAGCATTAGTATTAATATAAAATTATTAGTGACATATACTTTATGTATGTAACACAAACAACTTATTGAATTTTGTTTCTAATAATTAATGTGTTATTGATGTGTTCTTGATGTGATAACACCAATGAGAAAAGGCTAGTTATTCTGGTCATTTTTATAGAGCAGAATACATGCACTTTATGTATGCAACAAAATTAATTCATTTATTTGTCATTTTCATGTGTACTGATGTGTTATTGGTGTGTTATTTAGTGTTATCATTGTATTATTGTTGTTTTATTAGTGTGTTGTTTATACTAAAATTTAGGACATATATATAATGTAATAAGTTCATTGCCAGCAAAAAAAAATAAACAAGTCATAAAAAATGCATTAATCTCTCTATTAAAACTTTCATTGGAAGACAGTTATTAAATAAAAAATGGTTGCCATTATTGTCAAGCCCACATGCATATAGAATAGCAAAATCAGCTCTAAATTTGATCATTTGTTCCTGCCATTCAAAATTTTGTTTTTAGTCAACTTGGACCTTCTGTATTAACTGCTCCATTTATTTGCAAACAAACATGTTGCAGTCAACGTTGTTATTTTGTGTTGGCACACCTCAAGAAAATGAAATTGGCCATTTATCTGTGTTGCTCCTTAAAGCATGAGCAACATCTTTTGAGAAAAGTTTCACCTGCATAGTACGTTGATAAGTTAGTTTAGAGTTTTTTGCAGGTAGAAGATCGCACTACATTACAAAGAAAAGACTTATTTAAACTACAGGACTATGTGAAAATTACTTAAAAGGTCTATGGCTACTCCTTTGTGATAAAGCCTTCCCTATCTAATTTTCTATGCATCTAAGTTGAATAACAATTAGAATTTAGCTTATAATGAAAAAAAATGCATTAATATTGTAAGAATAAATTAGAATTCTATAATTACCCAGTACATCGGCGAGACATATAAGTACGTCCTGTACAGGTTTGGTGAACATTTCTTTCTTTCATCCAGCATAACAACAAAAATATCGACATGTTCGTTTGCAAACCATCCGTTCATTAGCACATCCTTCAGTCTAGCACAATCCAGTAGAACTTTACCAACATTAAGGATTATATCACCTCTTCATCGTTTAAAAAGATTGTTATTCCTATTTACAAAACACCACAAGTTAACATTTTAATAGTTTTAAACAAATACTTACACTCGAGGGTGTTTGGCAATACAATTATCGATTACATCTCGCATTTCACGTGGCATTATTTCACTTGCAGGATAATCTTTGTGTTTTACGACAAGAACAAACTACAAAAAAAAAATGAATTCTTGACACATACCACATGAAATTTAAGGATATGGTTACTAGAATAAATAGATATATATCATTATAACTAATGCAAACTCCTCAGCACATGTGGCCTCTTCATCGGCATCTGCAATTATTGGTACTCGTTGCCCCTCTTGGGCTTCACTATCTAGTTGTGTATGTACAACAGGTTCCTCAGCAGGACTATCTACAGTTGCAATGCTAGGTTGATCCACAATTAGCGATGGATGGCGAGCCTGCAAATGAACAAAACATATATAAAATTGTATAATAATAGGAGATAGGTATCACAATGTAAATATCAATTTACTATATTTGTGAGCGACTAAAGAACATCCATTACTATTCGTTCAATCTCTTCGGGATCTTCATGTATCGTTGCATCGCCAGTGCTTACATTGTCTTTCCCATCATTTATTTTTTCCGGTAAATCTATTATTCTATCTTGTACATCTGCACTACGTGTAGCTATATTATCATATGTTACACCCTGCATGTGTACGACATCTTCTAAATGTCGTTCTCCAACAACTTCTCTTATTTGCTTTGATTTTTTTAATTTAGATGTCAACTCTGGAGAACCTGATGCGCCCCTAGTGTGTGTTGTTTTTCTGTGTTTTATGTCAATTTAAATCCCCGATAATAGTGTTAAACACTTAACTTGTCTAGAAATTACACATTAATTTTGAAATGTTATATAATATAGAAACTAGTTCACACGCTGGTGGTTTTACCAAGTGCACATATTACTCCAAGTAATATAGGGTTTTCTTTAAAAACCCAAGTATATATCTGATACACCAAAAATATATGCATTTTTAGACCCATATTTTATACTCATTTTTAGTGATATTACACCTTAATGGAAGGTATTTTTATGTTTCTTGCAGGTTTTTGATTTTTAGGACTTGGAGCAAAAAGGAAGCAAAACGGATGAAATTTGGAGCAAAAATGAAGAAGTTGAAAATTGGTTCAATGTCGGCGTCGTTTGACAGAGAGAGGCAATTAATTAAATGAACATTGGCGCCGACGGTGCCAGAATGGGCATCGATGACGCTTATGGCTGTTCGGGCCCTGTTTCTAGAAGATTCAACAAATTTGGACATTTTTTGAAGAGTTTTTGGATGCAACTATTGGTCATTATTTGCCCCCTCTTCATTCCTCTTCGTCCCTCCTTGCTCAGTTTCACCACACCTCGCCTTCATACACTTTTTTCATTTTCATTCCACCACCATTTAAGAGTCTATTGGTGATTTTTTTTAAGAGTTTAGAGATTTTGTGGTGAGATTAAGTGTGAATTCTTCTCTAAGAGTGTTCGAGAAGGAGAAAAATGAGAGATTTCTTCTTTCTACATTTCCTAGAAGAAGCTACAAGGAATTTATTTTGAGAAAGAGTTTCAGATAAGTGTTGTTTGTTTATTAGTATTCTATGAACTTTCTTTTATATATGAAATTTGTGTTTTGTTGTATCTTTCTCATGAAGTCTGAGTAGTTTACTTTATCTTTCTCTATACTCTGAGAAATTATGAAATGAAGAGATAATATGGATGTACCAATATTAAAATATAAAATAAATTGTGATGATTTTTCAATTTCGAACTTAATTTACTTTTTGATTTGACCAATTAAATTGTTAAAATGTGTTGTGAAACATATGATCTGGGAAATGGAGTATAAGTTCTACAATAGAGTGAGGATCACATTTGATTCCATGAAGGAGAATTTCGTTCATGAAATTAATTGTAAATAAATAGGGAAATATACTTTGTTGGGTGTAGAATTGGAAAATCTTTAGGGTGACAGACTAAAATCCCTAATTTGGTCTTAGTGTTTAAAAACTAAAGTGAGAGTTATCCTTCAGGTGAAGGGAAGTGGGAGCTCTGGAGTGGGAGCCAGTATCCTCTTAGCCTAGCCACGGATTTAGGGACTAAACTTGGGATTAACCAATGATTTTCTATAACAATGTATCAGTGTAGAGAATTAAAACTGCTCCATACCCTAAAGGAGGTTTATAGAAGATGTCCTAGTGAAAGTGGATCAATTTATTTTTCCTGTTGATTTCATTGTGCTACATAGAAGATGTCCTAGTGAAAGTGGATCAATTTATCTTTCCTATTGATTTCATTATGCTAGACATGGAGGAAGATAAAGAGATACCTACCATTTTTGGGAGACCTTTCCTAGCCACAAGAAGAGCAATGATAGATGTGCAAAAAGGAGAATTAACTATGCACGTAATGATCAAATAATTACATTTAATATTTCCAAATCAATTAAGTACCCCACATAAGGTAGAGATGATGAATGCTATAAAATGGATGTGATAAGATATTTAAGTGAATGTCATTTTAAAAAAAATTGTGAAGAGAAATCTAAGATTAAAGAGTTGGAGCACGAGCAAGAAGAGGAATTGAATAAATATGATGTTTTATATAAGAAGATTCAAATTATGTTTGAGAAAGTTTTGAATTTTTGGACACTACAGAGAAAGATACATCTTTTTGTCCATCGATTAAAAAACCTCTCCAGCTTGAGTTGAAGTTACTTCCTGAACATTTGAAGTATGCCTTTTTAGGTGACTCCCTACATTGCCTATTATAATTTCCTTAAAATTAACTCCAGAAGAAGAAGAGATTTTGATAAAAATTTAAAATAGTTATAAGAAAGCATTTGGATGGACAATTGCTAATATAAAAGGAATCAATCTTTCAATTTGTATGCGTAGAATTCATATGGAAGAGAACTGCAAACCCAGGGCTGATCCTCAAAGGAGATTGAATCTTGTTATGAAAGAAGTTGTTAAGAAAGAAATTTTAAAGTGGTGAGATGCTGGAATTATCTACCTTATTTCAGATAGTGCACGAGTTAGTCCAATTCACTGCGTTCCTACGAAAGGAGGAGTGACTGTGACTTTGAATGAACATAATGAGTTAATACTAAAAAGATAAGTTACAGGATGGCGAATATGCATTGATTATAGAAAATTAAATCTCGCCATAAGGAAAGATCATTTCTCACTACCCTTTCTACATCAGATGCTGGATAGACTTGCTGGGCATAAATAATTTTATTTATTGGATGGATATACTGGTTATCACTAAATATAAATAGCTCCTGAGAATCAAGAGAAAACAACTTTTACCCGTCCTTATGGTATATTTGCTTTTATAAGAATGCTCATTGGTTTCTTCAATGTACTTACTACATTTGAAAGATGTATGATAGTTATTTTTTGTGATTTAATTGAAAAAGGGATTGAGGTTTTTATGGATGATTTTTCAGTGTTTGGAACTTTGTTTGACTTATGTTTAGAACATCTATCAAAATTTCTTAAGCGTTGTGAATAAGAAAATTTAGTCTTTTATTAGGAAAAATGTTAGATTATGGTAGCAGTAGGAATAGTTTTGGGACATCAAATTTTAGAAAATGGTATGGAAGTAGAACCTACAATAATTCAAGTGATCGCTAATTTACCTTACCCAAAAATTGTAAACAAAATTATGAGTTTTTTAGGACATGCTGGATTCTACAGACGATATATTAATAACTTTTAAAAAATTGCTAAGTCTCTATATCATTTACTTAAAAAGTTATAATTTTTAATTTTGATGAAGAGTGCCTAAAAGCTTTTGAATTATTAAAAGAAAAATTAGTCACTACACCAATTATTGTTGCACCAGATTGGGAAAACCCTTTTAAATTAATGTGTAATGCTAGTGATTATGCTACTGAAGTTGTTTTAGGATAAAAGCATAATAAGATTTTCAAAGTTATCTACTACGCTAGTAGAACTCTTAATGAAGCTCAAATTAATTATACAACAACTGAAAAAGATTTCATAGCAGAAATACATGTTTTTGATAAATTTAGATTATACTTGATTGGAACTAAACGTATTGTGCATATAGATCATCCTACTATTAAATAGTTAATGAAAAAGAAGGATGCAAAACCTAGATTGATACAATGGATTCTTCTTTTGCAAGAATTTGATTTTGAAATAGTAGATAGGAAGGGAGCTGAGAATCAAGTTGTTGATCATCTGTCCAGACTTGAATTAGAAAAACCACTATATTTTGAATAAGAGTAATAAACATTTTTCGGATGAAAAATCATTCAATATTAATGAGTGACATGTTCCATGGTATGTAGACATTGTGAACTGTGATATATATCTTATGGAATGACATACCAATAAATNATTCGACGGCATCCAACTCGAGCTGATGTTGACTTCGAGCGTGTTGAGGTCAATGATGATGAAGTACCTGTCTAAGCTTATGAATATCGCATTGTCAATCTCTATCAAGAGAGGAGAACGATAATGCTTCAATTTGCACGAAAGATGGAGAAGGTGCCAGTGAAATGAAAGCCCTTCGTGAGGAGATTACTGCCTCATTAGTTGGAGACTTGATTACTTCGATTCAGATCTGCTGTAAACACAATTTGTGAAGGGGTTTGTGTTTTTATTTCGGTTTATATTTCAATTTTGATGATACCATTTTTCATTACCTAATATGTTAATAATTATGTTTTATGCTGCATTATTTTTCAGGATAAAATGACTTCCAGGATGTCTGCTACCCCCCGACGAGTGCTTTGTCATTGTGGCCTGCAAACCACACTTTTGACCTCACGACAGGCACATAGCTACGGTCGGAAGTTTTATACATGCCCCTGAAGCATTGCCGATCAATGCAGATTTTTTCGATGGGCGGACAGTTTCTCTGATGCAGAGGATGACGTTGGTAGCAATTTGCGAGTTCCAGACGACGAGGGGCAGACACGGGAGCTACAACGTGTCATTGTTCGAAATAACACTACCATTATGCTACTCGTCGTGGTCGTGTTTTTACAGTTTTTTTTCATTCTGCTTCTCCTAGATAGTGGTTGAGTGGCATTTGTGTACTCTGTGCTATTTTGGATGTAAGAAACTGTATGAGTTGATGTGTTCTTTATGTAAGAAAGAACGACTTCTTAGTGGCTTAAGGTGCATATATGTATTTTACATTTTATGCTTATAAAATATGTTTGTAAATTTTTATTTGTATAGATGAATTAATATTCATATTATAGATAAAGAAAAATTTTAAACCTATTTGTGCTCCAAATTACATTTTTTTTTTGAAAAAATGTATAAAATGAATGTTGAAAACAATTTAGTTCATTTAATTAAGTAAAAAATAATAATTTTTTATAAACTTCATGTATATTAAGCCCATATTTATACAAATAAATCGAAATATTTTAAACAGTTTTAACAAACAGGGGCAGTTTGGTCATTTTTACATAAAACAGCTGGCTCACAGCATTTTTCACGCAGCTGCACCAAACAGACAGTCAACTTCCCCACAGCTGCTTCCCTACAGCTGCTTCCTGGGGCAGCGCAGCTGCAGCTGAAAAGCTGAGAATCTACAGCTGCGCCAAACAGGCCCTTAGTGTGAAATTTTTTGTAAAAGTATTGGAGAAGGAGAAAAGTGAGAGATATCTTCTTCCTGCATTTCTAAGGAAAGGCTAAAACAGATTTTCTTTGAGAAACAGTTGTATGATAAATATTGTTTGTTTATCAGTGTTGTATGAACTTGATTTTATTTATGAAATTTTTGTTTTGTTCTTTCTTTCTCATGAAGTCTGAGTAATTTCCTCTATCATTCTCCCTACTCTAAGATATGGTGAAATGAAGAGATAATATGAATGTGTCAATATTAGATTGTAAAATAAATTATGATGATTTTTCAACTCCAAACCTAATTTACTTTTTGATCTGACTAATTGAATTGTTAAAATGTGTTGTGAAATATATGATCCGGGAAATAGAGTATGAGTTCTATAATAGAGTAAAGATCGCATTTGATTCCATGAAGGAGAACATCGTTTATGGAATTAAGTGCAAATAAATAGGGAAATATTCTTAGTTAGGTGTAGAATTGAAGAATCTTTAGGGTGACAGACTAAAATCTTCAATTCAGTTTTAGTATTTAAAAACTGAAGCGAGAGCTTGCCTTCAGGTGAAGGGAAGTGGAGCTCTAGAGTGGGAGCCGGTATTTTCCTAGCCTAGCCACGAATTTAGAGACTAAACGGTGAGATTAGCCAATGATTTTTTATGCACTATATCTGGGTAGAGAATTAAAATTACTCCTATTTGGCACAATACATATTATGAACATTTATCTCATCTTATTTTACCAAAGCATCATTATAGTGGGAAGGATGTTTTTTCACATAAGAATCTTTGTTACATAAACATAGTTAATATATTAGTATTTATTATTTTAAATTTTGCATATTTGATTTGATAATAGCTTAGACATTTAATTTTGATTACATCTCAACAATTGAAATTAGTGACAGTGATTTCAATTGACTTTCTGTGAATTTCCTAGCAAATTTGTCATTTCCAATTTAAACCTTCACCGTAGGATCGATATTTGGGCCTTAAATAGAAAGTCCATTATTACTTGATAACGATACATATACTTACGTAGAATCTGAACATTAATTGATTATATTTAATTAAATTTTACACAATCTATCGCAACAAAAAAGTGAGATCAAGTTTTTGGCGTCATTGTATGAGGAAGGTAATGGTTGAATTAAATAGTTTTGATAAATTAGGAAATTTAAAGATAATATATATACCATACAAAATATTATTATTAAAAAAAAATTAAAAATTAGAAATCCAAAAAAGAAATATTTTTATTAGAGTATTTTACTTTGCTTGCTTTATTTGTTTATGCAAAATATTAGATCTGAAGGTTTAGTACCTTACGATACAGAATTAGAATGTACGATTAGAAAATTTTAAAAACAATAAAGAGAAATTAAAAATTTACCAGAAATGGTGAATAACTTAGATAATCCAATAAATGAAAATCGACAAAGATCTTTAAAAGATTATGTGAATCCGACAGCAGATGAACTTCACTTGACTATTTAAAATCCTAATATTGCTGCTAATTCATTTGAGCTTAAACCTGTTGTTATCCAAATAGTACAAAATAATCAGTTTGGAGGATCACCTACTAAAGATCCTAACTTACATTTTGTTAGTTTTCTTGAAATTTGTGTTACATTTAAATATGACAGAGTGTCTAACGATGCCGTTAGGCTTAAACTTTTTTCTTTTTTCATTAAGGGATAAAGCCAAGGCTTGGTTAAATTCGTTAGCACCTGGATCTATTAGAACTTGGGGAAAACTATCACAAAAATTCTTGGCTAAATATTTTCCACCCTCAAAAACCGCTAAGCTTAGAAATGATATTACATTTTTTTGTCAGTTTGAAGGGGAATCGATATATGAAGCCAGGGAAAGATTTAAAGATATTCTTGGGAAATGTCCACATCATGCTTTACTAGATTGGTTAACAATTCATACATTTTACAATGAATTAGTAGGATCACTGAGATCTATTATATATGCTACTACGAGTGGTTCATTAATGTCAAAACCTTTTGATGAAGCATATTCTTTAATTGAAGAAATGACTACTTATAATTTTCAATGGTCCTCTAAAAGGGTAAATCCTAAGAGAGTAGCTAGTATTCATGATTCTGATGTAATGTCTATTTTGACATCTCAATTTGCTGCTATTTCTATAAAGATTGATCAAACGGGAATAAATTATTCTCAAGTACCCCCAGTATTAGAGGAGAATTCACTAGGACAGATTATTGATACTCAATCATCTTATGAAACTTTAAACGATATAAATAATCAAAAAAAAAATCACCCTAATTTTAGTTTGAATAATTATAATAATTTGGTGAATCCATCCAGAAATCTTAACAATCAAGGAAATCTTAATTTTTGACCTTATTATCCTCCACGATTTAACTCCAACCCTAACCCACAAGTTAAGGAAAAGAAATTGACGATGGAAGAAATAATGTTGAATATGGGAAATCAAATAAAAAATCAAGGGGCTGCTATTAGAAATATTGAAAATCAATTAGGACATATTGCTCATGCATTTAGTAATAGACCTTCTGAAATTCTTCCAAGTACTGTGGAAGTTAATTCAAAAGATCAAAATAAAGAACAAATTAAAGCTATTCAATTATGAAGTGGAAAAGAAGTTGAAACAAGGATCTAAAGAGAAACTGAAGTTGATGAAGAAAAAGAAGAAATGGAAAATGATCAACATGAAAATGAACAAACATAGAGCCCTGTAGAAAAACCATTACCTCCGTTTCCTCAAAGACTGAAACAGAGGAATAAAGATAAACAATTTTCAAAATTTTTGGAAATCCTTAAGAAGTTAATGATAAATATTCCTTTTGTTGAAGCTTTAGAATAAATGACAAGTTATGTTAAATTTATGAAGGATGAATTAAACAAGAAAAGGAAGTTTACAGATCATGAGACCGTTACACTTAATGAAGAGTATAGTGCTATTATTCAGAAAAAAGCTTCCTAAAAAATTAAAAGATCTTGGTAGTTTTACTATACCTTGCACAATTGGAGAAAAGTTTTACGGAAAAGCTTTATGTGGTTTAGGAGCTAGTATCAATCTTATGGCTTCATCAATTTTTAAACATTTATATTTGGGAGAAATTTGCCCAACTACTGTACCTCTTTAGATCGATCAATAACTTATCCAAAAGGAGTTATAGAAGATGTGCTAGTAAAAGTGGATAAATTTCTTTTCCCTGTAGACTTTATAGTATTGGATATGGAGGAAGATAAAGAGATTCCCATTATTTTAGGGAGACCATTTCTCACAACAGAGAGAGTGGTAATAGATGTGCAAAAAAGGAGAATTAATGATGAGAGTTAATGATCAAGAAGTGAAATTTAATTTAGCAAAAGCTATGGAAGATCTTGCAATAGAAAAAGATAATGAATGCTTCAGGATAGAAGTAGCTGATTATTTAAGTAACAAGCAATTTAAGAATAAATTTGAAGATAAATTAAAGTAATGAAAAATTTTTTATACTGAAAATAAAGTAAAAGAAGAAGATTTATATTATATTCAGGGCAAATTTGAAGCATTAGACTTGCTGGAAAATCATAATAAGGATCTTATTCCTTCAAGTTTTAAACCACCTGAACTTGAATTGAAGGTATTACCTGCCCATTTAAAATATGGATTTTTAGGAGAGTCATCTACATTGTTGTTATTATATCTTCTAAGTTAACTGAAATCAGGAAGAAAAGTTAATAGAGATGTTGAAAAAGTATAAAAAGGCTTTTGGATGGACTTTAACAGATATTAAAGGAATTAGACCTTCAATCTGTATGCACAAAATTTTATTAGATGAATAATATGAACCTAAAGAGGATCCTAAGAGAAGATTAAACCCAATAATGAAAGAAGTTAAAAAAAATATTTAAAGTGGTTAGATGTTGGAATTATATATCATATTTCAGATAGTGCTTGAGTAAGCCCAATTCATTGTGTTCCAAAGAAAGAAGGAGTGACTGTTGAAGAAAAAGAGAAAGATGAATTAATACCAATAAGATAAGACAAGTAACTGGTTGGCGAATTTGAATTGACTATAGAAAACTAAATATGGCCACCAGAAAAGATCACTTTCATTTACCCTTTCTAGATCAAATATTGGATAAATTGGCTGGGAACAAATACTATTGCTTTTTAGATGGAAATATCAGATATCACCAAATTCCAATTGCTCTAGAGAATCAAGAGAAAATAACATTTACAAGCTCATATGGAACATTTGCTTTTTGTAGAATGCCTTTTGGACTATGCAATGCACCTGCAACATTTCAAAGATGCATGATGTCAATTTTTAGCAATTTTACAAAACATGGAATGGAAGTGTTTATGGATGATTTTTCTGTATTTGAGACTTTGTTTGAGTTATGTCTTAATAATTTAGAAAAAGTTATGGAGATATGTGAAAAAATCAACCTAGTTTTAAATTGAGAAAAATGTCAATTTATGGTTGCAGGAGGTATTGTTCTTGAGCATAAAATTTCAGAAAAAGGCATGGAAGTAGATCCTGCAAAAATCTAAGTTATAGAAAAATTACCACCTCCTAATAATGTGAAAGGAGTGAGAGGTTTTCTAGGACATGATGGTTTTTACAGGCGTTACATAAATTTTTTTTCAAAAATAACTAAACCTATATGCCAACTTTTAGAAAAAGATATAAAATTTTATTTTAATGTGGAATGTTTAACAACATTTGAATTATTAAAGAAAAAATTAATCACTGCACCTATAATAGTATCACCTGACTGAGAGAAATCATTTGAAATAATGTGTGATGCTAGTCATTATGCTATTAGGTTTATATTAGGACAAAGGCACGACAAAGTTTTTAAAGTTATATATTATGCTAGTAAAACTCTAAATAATGCTCAATTTAATTATACTACTACTGAAAGAGAGTTATTAGTTATTGTTTATGCCTTCGATAAATTTAGATCTTATTTAATGGGAACTAAATATATAGTGCATACAGATCATTCTGCTATTAAATACTTGATGCAAAAGAAGGATGTTAAGCCAAGATTAATTAGATAGATACTTATATTGCAAGAGTTTGATTTTTACCATGGTAGATAGAAAGGAAAATTATAATCAAATAGATGATCATTTATCTAGAATATAAATAGAAATATTAACTAATTTTGCTAATGAAATATTAGAAAATTTCCCTAATGAACATTTATATAGTTTTGATGAAATGGATGTACCGTGGTATGCTGATATAGTAAACTATATTGTAAGTGACATTATACCACCTGATATTAAGAATCCACGATTAAAGAAATTTATCTATAATTTGAAAGACTATTTTTGGGATGACCCATCTTTATATAAATAATGTAAAATTTTGATTATTAGAAGATGTGTGTCTTATGAAGAAATTCAACAGATAATTGAAAGATGCCATGATTCTAAATTTGGAGGACATTTTAGAACAAATAGAATTATATATAAAATTTTGCAAGCTTGATTTTATTGGCCTACTCTTTTTAGAGATGTTAATGAATATATTAAAACATGTGATTGATGTCGGATTTTATTGGCCAACTCTTTTTAGAGATGTTAATGAATATATTAAAATGTGTGATAGATGTCAACGAGTAGGAAATATTTTTAGAAGAGATGAAATGCCTCTAAATTACACATTAGAAGTTGAAATTTTTGATGTGTGGGGATTAAACTTTATGGGACCATTTATGCCTTCAATTGAAAATTTATATATATTACTTGTTGTTGATTATATTTTTAAGTGGATTGAAGCTATTCTTATGCCTAATTGTGATGCTCGGAGTGTTTCTAAATTTTTAATTAAAAATATTTTTACAAGATATGGAATGCTGAGAGTAATCATTACTGATGGAGGATCTCATTTTAAGAATAAGAGAATCAAAAAATTAATCAAGAAATATGATATAATGCATAGATTCTCTACTGCTTATCATCATCAGACTAGTGGTCTAGCATAAATATCGAATCGTGAAATTAAACACATTTTAGAAAAAGCTATAAATCCTTATAAATTGGATTGGTCTGCTAGACTAGATACTGCATTATGGGCATACATAACTGCTTATAAACTCATATAGGATTGTCCTCATATAGATTGATTTTTGGAAAAAACATGTCATTTACTAGTAGAATTGTAATATAAAGCATTTTGGTCCATTAAAGAATTTAATTTTAATTTAAATGATGCTGGTGAGAAAGGTTTTTGCAACTCAATGAACTTGAGGAGATTTGAATGAAGCATATGATAATGCAAAAATCTATAAAGAGAAAATAAAAATATGGCATGATCGGAAGATTGTTAAGAATAAATTTGAACCTAGACAAGAAGTTCTACCATATAATACAAGATTGAGATTGTTTACAGGAAAACTAAAATCCAGATGGTTAGGATCATTTAAAGTGATTAAATTCTATCATTATAGAACTGTTGTTATTAAAGATCCTAACACTGGAAAGATATTTAAAGTTAATGGACATCGTTTGAAACATTATTATGAAGGGCACATACCTCAATTTAAAGAAGTTTTAATGTTAAATCAATCCAAGTAAACAAATGATATGTCAGGTTGATAACGTTAAACCAAGCGCTTTGTGGGAGGCAACCCATACATATATTGTTATGTATTACTATTTAGTTTGTTAAGTGTCTTATATATTAGTAGATAATAATCCTACAAAATTGCATTTATTAAAAATTAAGTAAAATATTGGTATTTGAAGAAAATTTGGAGTTGAATTGAATACAAAAATGAAAAATCTCAATTTTGACCACTGACACCGACAACACCAGAATGGGCGCCGACGACACTCTAGATAACAGACATCGGCATCGACATTGGCAATCGGGAGCCCCGACGGTGCTGAGTGCGATTGGACGGTTTTAAACGACTTTTGGCTGGTTTTGGCCCGATTTCACTTCATAATAACAGCCATGACGAGTTTAAAAAGTCCTAGAAACATCCTTGGAAGCATAGTAACTTCCTATTTTGCGGATTCCATGGCTTCCAATTCCAGAAATACTTTGAGGTATGGAGTTTTCAACAAAAGAAAATTTATTAGTTTTGATGTTCAGCGATTATACGATAAAGTTATTACGAAGAGGAGATTGATCAAGGAAAGAAGATTTGTTAATCATGGAGTGATCAATCATACTGGTCTGATTGTAAAATCATTCTGCAAAGGCGTTGAGAAGTTCAGTGTTACACTACGCCTGCGGTTGTCGTACCTATGGTGAAAGAGTTTTACGCAAACTTACATGGAATTACTCAAGGTGTTGTCTTCGTACGAGGTAAGGTCGTACCATTTACTCTTGTAAGGATTAATGAATTGTATATGATAAATAACATTCTAATATGTCATTATACAAATTTCATTCCTACACGAGATTTTGATGCAAGACGTGTATACTCATCTGGCGGATGAAAGTGATATGTGGGAGATACGAGATGAATGATATATTAGTTTCTCTACTTCATTACTTAATTCAATTTTTAAGCAATTACATTTCTTTCTTGCTGCAAAATTACTCCCTACTATGAAAATTAGTAGAGTTACCAAAGAATGTGCTATTTTAAATTATTGCGTTCAAATGGAAAAACCCATTGATATAGGTTCTATTATATTTAAATCTATTATGGGTATCCTTACAAATGGAACAATTTATGGACTTGGGCATCCATCTACCATCTTTTTGATTTGCAGTCAAGCCCAAGCTCCATATTAAAGTTGGGAAAAGACTTTATTACCTTGGGAGCCCTTAAATCCTATAGATGAGAATTATTATGAAAATGGGGAATGAAGTATTAGAAGCCATCATAGATCAATCTTCACATGTTTCAACTCCATTAATACCACCAACAGTTGGAAGTTGGCTAGCTTTGGAAAAGAAATTGAAGAAAATTGAAAGGGAACTTCAGAGTATTATGAATGCAGTAGGAGATCTTAAATATCTTTTTGATCACCTTGATTGGAGAATGAAAGAAAATTTTGATCACACTGGAAATTTTGAAGCAGGATTAATTTGGATGTTTAAAGAAAAAGGGTGGATCGAAGAAAATTCGACAGATCAATTCCCGTATCGATCCTTCTACAACTTATATGTTCACTACCAATCTATGAGAGTTATCAGAGGAGGAGAAAGCACATAAGAAGAGGCGTAATAATTGAAGACTTTAAATTCTCTATCTATTTTAGAACATTATATATATTTAGTGTAAATGTGTGGATTTAATTTGATTTGGTTTGTTTTTTTTTGCGTTTTGCTTTAGAATTGTAAACTTTGATTGTGTGTATAGTTTTGTGACAACGTTTAGAGTTGTGGCTTGATTTCAATGCTAATTTATAATTAGTTTGTTTAATATGTGTGATTGTGTAATTAAAAAATTATGTTTGTAAAAAGTATACATTCATATATAAAAGTTAGTTTGTTGTTGTTTGGGAAAATTTGTGTTGGTAAAATGTTTTGTTTTGTGAATTATTGTTAGATAAAAATTTGTGTTTAAAATACTAAAAATTTTGGATTAAGTCGATAGAAAATTGAAAATTAAAAAAATAATCAAAATCTGAAATTTTCGGGCCTTCAGCGTCGACGACGCTGGAACCGGTTCCTACGGCGCCCTCGACCCGACAAGAAATTTTAACCCTTAAAAGTTCGCAATTTTTACTGTGGCCACCATTTTTATGCTTAAGTCATCTTCAACCTTCAGTTTGGGTGGCTAGGGCTTGATTGTGGTTGGATTTGAGGCAATTTAGAGGCTAAAAGACTTTGGATTTCATCTTCTCTAGGTAAGAGCTACACTTTAAACAAATTTCTTTTATTTTTCACCAAGGATTTATCTCACATTGCATGGATCTGAAAATATGAAATTTTTTTGAGAAAATCCCTTCGTGATGAACTCTTATATAGTGATTTGAAGTTTAAGATGTTTTACATTTTGAATTTTGGAATTTTAGAATTTTAGAATTTATTCAGATTTTTAAAAAATTTCTAGATTTCCTATGACCCCTAGATTGAGCAAAAGGAAAGTAGAATATGACGAGTAAATATTTGTTAGCTTTAGAGCCAGTGCTCGATTTCATCGCATTTGTGAAAATAAGAAAGTAATTCAGGACCAAGGTTTTAAAAATCCAGAAGGATAAGTTAAACGTTTGATTATTGCTCAGCAATGAGAAAACTTTTGTTATTTTACTACTGATGTAATAGCTGAGATTGTAATGGAATTTTATGCCAACCTTTCTGAAACTTCTGATGATTATGTATTTGTTCTTGGAAAAAGGGTAGAAGTTACTCCAACAAAAATAAATGAGTTTTATTCTGTAGAAGTGTATAGATGTTAGTATGATTCTTTTTCTATTACAGATCAGACTTTAGATGAAGTTATTTCTTTTCTAGCTAGTGAGAAATGGGTTTGTAAAATAAAAAATGAAGTTAAGGTTAACTTTCCCCGTACTAGTTTAAATGTAGTATCTAAAGCCTGACACTATTTTATTTTTGGGAGGATGATTGCAATGAATCATCATAGTGAACTGACCAAGGATAGAGCCATCCTGAACTACTGTATTCAACAAGTGATAGATATAAATGTAGGCTCTATCATTTATATGAACATTCGATCTATGCTCTGAGAGAGACCGCTAGTGGATTGACACACCCTGCTCTAATTCACACACTTTGTGAGCATGAAGGAGTTGATTTTAAACCTAATGAGGAGAGGATTGAGCCTCAGAGATACATTGGGCATGGTAACATAAAGACTTATGAGTCCCATGTTGATTGGAGATCTGGAAGACAGGCCAAGGATATTCCTTCTACTTTTAGAACCCCTGTGAGCCTACTTCAAGTGACCCCAGCAACAGGGAGTTGTTGGACCAGATGATGATTCAACAGGGAGATATTTTGAGGATTGATCATAAGATGTGGAATATAGAGGCCAGAAATGCTCACACTGATGATTTGATTCAACAAAAATTTGAGTATGATGATGCTTTAGTGAGATACCTGAGGGGTGACCATACAATTCAGTTCCCAATTCACCCTATTTATACTCCATATTAGTAGCAGAAGTTAGATGTCGATGATGAGGAAGATGGTGATTGGTGATCTATTTTATTTGTTTGTGTTTGTACTGTGTGATTGTATTGGTTGTGTTGTGATGTTATTTAGACTTTGTTTGTTATGTTATGTGAAACTATAATGTGGAAGAATTTTTATTTTCAGAATTTAGTTTAGTTATGTTGTTATTTTTAGCACTTTGTCTGTTTTGTGATTAGCTCTTTCTCAGCANAAACTTAATTTTATTTGTCCTCACTTAATTATATTTTCAAAATTTTAAATTTAATATGACTTTTGGTATTAGAGGTTAACTTTGGATAACTATATTTATTTTTCTAAATATATAGGTAATTTAAGTAAAAATTTTCAATAATCAAGGTTAATTTTAGGTGCTAAGATATTTGGTAAAAGAGAATAAGCTAGGTTTTTCTATTTTTAGTAAAGGAAATTTGTATTTTTGAAATATTAAAAATCTTAAAAGATTCATGTAAAAAGAAAAGAATTAAACTTTAAAAAATCTTTAAGTAAATATAAATTTGTTAAGTGAAGAAATGTAAAAAGTTTTTAACTTTAAGAAGAGGATAGTGAAGTTCAAAATCATTAAAGGCTATCCAGATATAGTAATCCTGACATATAAAAAAAAAGGAAAGAAAAGAAAGAAAGAAAAAAAAGGAGGATTAAAAATGATCCTGAAAAGAAAAGAAAATAAAGGAAAAATATATCAGGAGTAGCTTGAAAAGATGCCTAATTAAAAATTGGCTTCACTACTTAAGGAAAAAGACTTGAACACATTTTCTAAACTTTTTATTTGAATATTAATTTAATTATTATTAAAGTTCTATGAAGTTCTTTTTCATATGAAATTGATAAGTGACTTTAATATAATAAATTGCAATTTTTCTTGAAAGAAATAGAGGATGAGAAACCTTAGACTTAATTATTGAATATCTTTACACATTTAATATTAACTGGAGTTGTTTTGAATTTTTATTAAGTTATACTATTATATTTGGAAAACTAAAATATGGAAGTCTAAAAGTTAAGGTCTTTATCATAAGTTATATTTTTTTATGTTGTAAAGGAGTTACTTGAGAACAAGTAACATGTATGTTTGGGGGATTTTGATACACTAAAAAAATATGCATTTTTAGACCCATATTTTATACTTATTTTTTATGACATTGCACTTTAATGGAATGTATTTTGATGTTTTCTTGCATGTTGTTGATTTTTAGGGCTTAAAGAAAAAAAAGCAAAAAAGATGAAATTTGGAGTTAAAATGACAATTTTGAAGAAATGCTCAGCATCGGCAGCGCCAAGGGCAATGCTAAAGGCGCTGAACAAATTAATGCTGAGATTTTTTACTCAGCGTTAACAACATCAGACTAGCACCGACGACGCCAAAGGCAGTGCAAACCTCATTTCTAGAATGTTTGATGTATTTGGATGATTTTTGAAGAGTTTTTGGAGGCACCTCTTGGAGAACCGACCTTGGGCTCTATTTGGGGCTGAATTTCATCAGAAAAAGGCTCCTTTACATTTTTCACTCCTTTACTTTCATTTTTTGCACCACATCTTTCAATTCAACTTCCATATTGGAGTCGATTAGTGATTTCATTTTCGTAGTTTAAAGTTTTTATGGTGAGATTTAGTGTGAAACTTTCTGTAAGAGTGTTGGAGAAGGAGAAAAGTGAGAGATATCTTCTTCCTGCATTTCTAAGGAAAGGCTACAAAGAATTTGCTTTGAGAAAAAGTTTTCAGATAAGTATTGTTTGTTTATCAGTGTTGTATGAACTTGCTTTTATATATGAAATTTGTGTTTTGTTATTTCTTTCCCATGAAGTCTGAGCAGTTCCCTCTATCTTTCTCCCTACTCTAAGATATGGTGAAATGAAGAGATAATATGAATGTGCCAATATTAAATTATAAAATAAATTGTTATGATTTCTTAACTCCAAACTTAATTTACTTTTGAATTTGGCCAATCAAATTGTTAAAATGTGTTGTGAAACATATGATTCGGGAAATGGAGTATGAGTTCTATAACAGAGTAAGGATCGCATTTGATTCCATGAAGGAGAACATTGTTTGTGGAATTAGTTGCAAATAAATAGGGAAATATTCTTTGTTGGGTGTAAAATTAGAGAATCTTTAGGGTGACAGACTAAAGTATTCAATTCAGTCTTAGTGTTTAAAAATTGAAGCCAGAGCTAGCCTTCAAGTGAAGGGAAGTGGGAGCCGATATCCTCCTAGCCTAGCCACAGATTTAGGGACTAAACACTGAGATTAGCCAATGATTTTCTATACATTCAGGGTAGAAAATTAAAATTGCTCATATTTGACACAATACATATTATAAACATTTATCTCATCTCATTTTACCATAGCCTCATTGTAATGGGAAGGATATTTTTTCACATAAGAATCTCCGTTACATAAACAATCAATAGCTTAGTATTTACAAATTTTGCATATTTGATCTGATAATAGTTTAGAAATTTAATTTTGATTACATCTCAACAATGGAAATTAGTATATTTGATCTGATAATAGTTTAGAAATTTAATTTTGATTACATCTCAACAATTAAAATTAGTGACAGTGATTTCGATTGACTTTCTGTGAATTTCCTAGCAAATTTGTCATTTCCAATTTAAACCTTCCCCGCAGGATTGATATTTGGGGCTTAAATAGAAAGTCCATTATTACTTGATAACAATACATATACTTGCATTGAATCCGTATATTAATTAATTATATTTAATTAAATTTTACACAATATATCGCAACAAAAAAGTCGGATGAAATAACAATTAGAATTTAGCTTGTAATGAAAAAATGCATTAATATTGTAAGAATAAATTATAATACTATAATTACCCAGTACATCGACGAGACATATAAGTACGTCCTGTACTGGTTTGGTGACCATTTATTTCTTTCATCCATCATAACAACAAAAATATCAACATGTTCGTTTGCAAACCATCCATTCATTAGCACATCCTCCAGTCTAACACAATCCAATATAATTTTATTAACATTAAGGATTATATCACCTTTGCATCGTTAAAAAAGATTGTTATTCATGTTTACAGAACACCACAAGTTAACATTTTAATAGTTGTAAACAAATAATTGCACTCTAGGGTGTTTGACAATATAGTTATCAATTACATCTTGCATTTCATGTGGTATTATTTCTCTCTCAGGATAATATTTGTGTTTTACGGCAGGAACATACTACAAAAGAAATGAATTCCTGACACATACCATATGAAATTTAAGGATATGGTTACTATAAGAAATAAATATATATCATTATAACTAATGCAAAATCCTCAGCACATGTGGGCTCTTCCTCGGCATCTGCAATTATTTGTACTCGTTGCCCCTCTTGGGCTTCACTATCTAGTTGTGTATGTACAACGGGTTCTTCAGCAGGACTATCTGCAGTTTCAATGCTAGGTTGATCCACAATTAGCGATGGACGACAGGGCTGCAAATGAACAAAGCATATATAAAATTGTATAATAATAAGAGATAGAAATCACAATGTAAATATCAGTTTACTATGTGTGTGAGCGACTGAAGAAGATCCATCTGTGTTCGTTCAACCTCTTTGGGATCTTCCTGTATTGTTGCATCGCCAGTGCTTACATTTTCTTCCCCATCATTTATTTTTTCCGGTACATCTGTTATTTTATCTTGTACATATGTACTATGTGTAGCTATATTATCATACGTTACACCCTGCATGTCTGCGACATCTTCTAAATGTCGTTCTCCAACAACTTCACTTATTTCCTTTGATTTTTTTAATTTAGATGTCAACTATGAGGAACCTGATGCGCCCCTAGTGTCTGTTGTTTTTCTATGTGTTTTATGTCAATTTAAATCCCCAGTAATAGTGCTAAAAACTTGACATGTCCATAAATTACACATTAATTTTGAAATGTTATAAAATATAGAAAATAGTTCACACGCTGATGGTTCTACGCAAGTGCATGTATTACTTCAAGTAATATAGGGTTTTCTTTAAAAACCCAAGTATATATCTGATACACCAAAAATATATGCATTTTAGACCCATATTTTATATTCATTTTTTGTGATATTGCACTTTAATGGAAGTTATTTTTACGTTTTCTTGCAGGTTGTTGATTTTTAGGACTTGGAGCAAAAATGATGAAATTTAGAGCAAAAATAAAGAAGTTGAAAATTTGTTCGGTGTTGACGACGCCATTTGACAGAGAGCGACAATTAATTAAATGAACATTGATGCCGACGGCGTCAGAATGGGCACTGACGGTGCTTATGGTTGTTCGCGCTCTATTTTTAGAAGATTCAATGAATCTGGACATTTTTTGAAGAGTTTTTGGATATACATATTGGTCATTGTTCGCTCCATCTTCATTCCTCTCCATCCCTCCTTGCTCATTTTCACCAAACGTCGCCTCCATACACTTTTTCCACTTTCATTCAACCATCATTTAGGAGCCTATTATTGATTTGTCTTTAAGAGTTTAGAGATTTTGTGGTGAGATTAAGTGTGAATTCTTCTATAAGAGTGTGCAAGAAGGAGAAAAGTGAGAGATTTCTTCTTCCTACATTTCCTAGAAGAAGCTACAAGGGATTT